>WURS02474421.1:14073520-14091484 GCA_011762765.2 Rhinocypha anisoptera
GAAGGGTGCCCTGAGCGCTCATCGTCGTCGACGGACTCCCTTACTTATCCCGAACCTTCCTGTGCCACTCGAAAGTTCGGTTCTGGGACATCGCGTCATCCCCATAGGCTCACTGAAGCATGTTGAGCACATCTGCACCATTTTTTCCCAGTTTGACACAAAATTTAATCGCGTACCGTCACTCTACATTCTGCACCATCACTATTCTGACTATTTTTCGACGTGGTTCAAAAACGCACTTCACGCGAGGAGAGCTCCTGCCTCGACCACGTGCAACATGGCTGTGAGCAACGTGGCTTGCTTTCGCTGAAACCCCCCACCACTAATCTCACCGGGAGTCGTTATGCGCAAGCTCGCTGGGGCGGCGGAAAAAAATCATTACCGGAACCTTTGGGACTGACCCTGCATATTCCATATTTTTACACAATGCACCAGAAAGAATGTCTAGGAAGTACGAGATTTACACATTCCTATTGGGACACATTAGTTTTATAATTAGAGCAGTTCTGTATTAGAACTACCACGTATTAGAATGTTATATGTTTCTAAGATGATCTTTATTCCTATACAAATGGCATATGATGCAGTATTCAAATGATTGCACTACTTAAAATAGTAACAAAAATTAGACATTCCCAAAATAAAATAATAATAATTTTGCTGCTACACATATAGTTTTCAATAATGTTGCAGTTGGTTTCAAAACACTTACTTTTATGAAGTGTCCTGGATATGTACTTGTTAGGTACTGCAATGTTATTAATTGGTTCACATACCTAATTATAAAGGAGCCACGGTCCTCAAGAAGAGATCTATCCGAAGAAAACAAGCGTAACAGGCCAATAATGAACTTCGAAAAATAAGGATTTGGAACAAAGGCTGAAAAAATAAGAATCAGAACTCATGAATTACAATATAATATACTGTGAAAACACTGAAATACTTCAACTAATATTTATTTTTTTCAAGAAGATGTCCTAAGTCACACTGAGCCACTTAAAGACATTTAATAGTTTAGTTTTGAAAAAATATGAATTTTGAATACCTGAAAGAGCCAAGTCATCACCAACTCGCACTTGGGGAGGTGCTAAGTTAGTATCGTCAGCTTCGACCACCTTTGAGAGTGAATGTGAGGGTGGGCCTTTACTTTCAGAGATTAGTCTAGCCATCACCTTAAGCGCTTGGCGTACAACTTCATCTGATGGATCACACAAGGTTCGAATCAGAGCAGGAAACAATCCCTTCTCCATGTGAGCAAGAACCTAAGCAAGAGAGGAATTTCATCCTAATTCAAATTAAGCAGATATCTATTTTATGGCTACCATTATTGCCACTTTAAAAACAACCAATATCGTTAAAAGATCTTGAGCTAACAACCAATATCAATGTAACCAAGTAGTACTGGAACAGGAATCCAAATAAATGAAAACTTGATTACAGTTATCCCGTATTCATGTATAAATTTATTAAATCCATTTTCCCAAGACAAATTACAGTAAATAAAAACTGGGTGAAGGATAGAATTTTGTTAGATGACATAACAACAACAATTCGCTGTTGTCATCTATGTGTATAGGTGAAAAGGTGGTCAAGAGGAGGGTGTAATTGGTTAAAAAAATCATATTTTAATGATAAAATTAAGGATTTTAATTACAATTTTTCAGAAAGAAAATTATCAATAGTGCTTGCTTGTGGAGAAATACAAATAAAAAATCAACATAAAGAAAGGCTATGAAAAATTAAAGAAGTACCAGGAAAATGCAGAAACAAATAAATGACACCTACTCTGTGTCATGAATAAGAGAGAAAACTATTTAAAAATATAATAGACTCATAAAACAAGGAAAGAATATATAGAGGGCCCATTACAATTAGAAATTTAAAGAGAACATGAAGGAGAAGATGCCAGGGTCGTTTTAGGTTTTACATATAGTAAGCTAAGAGTATTGCAGGAAATGAAGGATAACAAGACAGTAGGAATAGACAATATTCCAGGATTAATACTAAAGAGTTAAGGGACAAAATCAAATGAAAAACTGTTTCAGAGCAATATCTAACATTTATGAGAAAGAGTTTGACCACAATGGTACACGAGCTTAAGAAATATTAATTCATAAGCCAAAAAGAAAAGCAAAGTGTGAGGATAGTAGGAAAATGTTTCATAGCTAGGTAAATATTTCATCATAGGTAAATATAACAATCATCAATAAGCATATTTCTGGAAAACAGGATGAGTGACTACCATGCTACTTTGGGTTTAGGGAGAGGAAGGGTACATGATCTGCATTAGAAAAAATCAAATTGATGACAAAAACGATAAAATGGGATATTGAATATGACCATTAATATTTGCTTCCTCCGACCACACTTTCCTACACTGTATCCATACACCTCTTATCTCCAGCCATTAATTCCCCTCCTGTGTATACAGGGTTTGTCCGTAAAGTTATGAGACTGACTTCTGTGCGATGCTTCAGTCATCAGCAGTGTGCTCCCTGTCAGCAGGATTTGTGGTTAGGGGTCTAAGCTAAGCAATGCACTGGGCAACGGTCGTATCCAAGCTCTGATGCAGTGAGGATCTCGCGTGGTGCAAAAGTTTGGTTTTGGGTTTTTGTGGTGGTGTTTTTGAGTTTTTTTCATGGCAGAAAACATTGAAATGAAGCATTCACAGGAGCAGTGCTACACAATTAAAATTCTGCGTTCACCTGGGTAAAACCGCTTCTGAGACTCTTATCTTGGTTAAGGAGTCTTACAAAGACAATGCTCTATCAAGGGCTCAGGTTTTCCTATGGTTCGGTGAGTTCAAGAACAAACAGGAGACCGTGTGTTTCGTGTGGAACGCAAAGTTTTATTTCTGTTGTTATAACATGGATTTCCACAAAGTCTCGGCCTTAACCATTTCTCAAATCAAACAGGAGACCGTTGAAGACATGGAGCAATCTGAATGCCCTTCAGTGAGTGGCTTGGATGAAAATGGGGCCAAAGTAAAAAAATCGCCTGGACACCAACCGTTGTTTGAGTTTAAGATTAATCGCTGAAGACCTCAACATGTATAAGACAATGGTTATTTCTGAAAATTTAAAAATGAAGAAGCTGTCAAACAGAAATGCCCAGAGATTGCTGATCGCAGGAAGATCTGCTACGACAACCCTCCAGCCCACAACACCTTTGTTGTGACCACCTATCTGGCCCGGATAGGGGTTGCAACATTGCCACAGCCACCATACAGCCCTGATGTGAGCCAGGCAGACTTTTTCTTGTTCCCAAAACTCAAGTGGAGCCTGAAAGGTCACATTTTGAAGATGTTCCCCCCATCCAATGGGCTGTCACAGTCTCTCTGAAAGAGGTTACAGCAGCTGACTTCCAGGGAACCTTTGCAGCATGGAAATTTTTTTGGCAGCAGTGTATCGACACCCAAAGAGACTATTTTGAAGACTTTTAACAATATATACCAGACCAATAAATTCTTTTTACCAGACCCAGTCTCATTACTTAACGGACAAACCCTATACATAGTGTTATTAGATTGGTTCACCTGATGATACCTTAATACAATGAAACCATGGTAAAATTTAATGTGGAATTGCTATGTATTTGCTCTTTGTTTGTTTAAAAAAGCAAAACTAAGTTATAAGTGAAACTTATCTTCCTGAGAAAATGCAATACGGGGAAAAGTACTGGCCCCTCTCCAAAAATGTATGAATTTCATCTGCCAACAGGGCTGAGCATGAAGTAAGATTTATCTGAATGTGTAAAACCAGACATTGAGAGGTTACTGCATCAGGCCACATCTTGGAGGCTCACTGGGAATAGATGTTAGAGAGTAATATCCACGGGGAAAATTTTAATGTTCTCTATACCAAGAGCAAATGCATACAATAATACAAGCAACTAAAATTTGTTCTTTGAAACCCACTTTGTCTCAGAAAGAAATTCACCAATTGAAGCCTAAAACCATTTCTTCTCCTTTTTATTTACCTGAGGATATGTCGAGATGCCATCAGGATCTGAATCAGTCTCCAGAAAAAGGAACCTAAACTCTGACTACAGCTATTAAAAGACTAGGATGCCAATCGAAAAGAGAATTTTACAATTTTTTTAAATATTGGAAGAAAAGAGATATGCCTAAATATGCACACCAACATGAAAAAATAATATTCTCAACTCTCATGAAAATGGCAGAGGTTTTTCCAGAGGGGCATTAAAACAACTTTTAAAAAAGGAGAGGAAGGGTTAGGATTTTTCCTTGCCTCCCCTCCCTCAATGGTAATTAGATACCATCTTACATTTCAATAATCATTTCAACTTCCTCTGTCTTAGAGCAATCCAAAATTTTAAATTGATTAAACTATTTTCAACAATGACTTGGTACCTGCTGTGCTGTATGCTGAGATGGTGACAATCATCAATTAAAAATACAAAAGAAGGGAAAAACTTTGGAGATATATTTTCCTCTGCTGAATCCTAAGAAAAATAAGACTCATACCTGATGAGGCATGCAGCTGTGTAAATGATGAATCCATCCAAGGACAGCAACTTTTGTGGCAACTGAAGCGTGATTCAGATGTTTGGTTAACTCCTCCACAACTGATTCCAAATCCAGTGCAGAAGAATCCACTGATATTTCAGATCCTTTGGTCACCTTTTTAGCATCAAGATAATTTTCACCTTTTCCTTCTTCAGGAGTGGGTACATTATCTCCAGAACTGCCCACAGTTCCTTCAGCAGCAGAACCTGTCCCAAATTTTGTAACACAAATGTTACACAATGAAACTGACTGATAACTGAAAAATGCAATACATTTTTCAGTTATCTCATTATCATAATATCTCACAAGATAAGCCATACGATGAGTAAAGCAAATAAAAAATAACAAGATAGACACAGCCAGAGAATCTCATAAAAAATCATATATAATGAGTGATTTTTGGAATGTGCAATAGAATGACTTATAATTAAAAGCATTCTTCAACCATTAAAAATTCATTACTTGTATAACATACTTTAGTCAGTAAAGTCTTTCTGATGACTGCATGAAACTTTGAGATATTACCTATGCTACAGATATCATCTGGAAGTTAATTTTAAAATTTTAGGCCAGTGTATAAGACTGATTTCTCAAAAGCGGCATGTTTGTGAGTTGTCAATTCGTACTTACACTTACTTTAAACAGTTTGTACTTATCTGCACATTGAAGGGGATAATGTTACACTAGCCACACTGTTTGAAAAAATTCAGTGTTTTGGCAATTGATTTGCCATGTATGTATTTATATTTATGTTTACATGGAATACTGTGTCTAACAAATTTTTCTTCAAGAAAAATTTTAATGTTCACCAGTATAAAAACCAGAAATAATAATGAACTCCACTATAGATTTGTGGGAACAAGGTCTATACCCATATACCTTAAGCATGTGGGTCTTAATGTTCACAATAAAGTAAATAACGACCTCAAATCTACTATGAATTTTTCACATCTTAAAAGGAAGTTAAAGACCTTCTGTCCCACTAGTTGCTGTTTGTTCATTTAAAGATTATTTAGAATGGCAGACCATACATTATATTGACATGTCCTATACTTGACATAAAAACTCTGTACAATCTAGTCCTTGGATAAAATAAACTTAAACATAAACCATGAATTACTTTTTCACTACTCCATTGTCCATGCACAGCACAAAGCCAATTTGGGTGGCACAACATAACAACGTATATCAAGGATGAACACACATCCATGCCCAAGGTGGAGGATGAAAATCCATCTAGGTGGAATGCAATGGTGTGACCCACAGACAGTGAGATTAGGAAGACCCAGTTGCCACTGAGGCCACAATATGAATATTGAAAGATGACACAATATGTAAAAAAGAAAGACAAAAGAAATAATAATATATAATAGAAATTCTTTATTGGGGCAATATTGAGACTAGATACTCCCTTCTTCACCCTTCTTTCCAAAGAAAGAGTAAAAGGAAAAGATATAATGTATTGAGGACATACAGGAAAGTAGTGAAGATGTAAAAAAGGAAGATGAAACTGGAGGGGATAAGCTACTTCACCCAATCACTAGAGAAGAATAAGAAATTAAATTGAAAAACAGTGGAATAATGGCAGATAATTTTTTAGCTTTTTTTTGATCTACTAGTTTTTAGCTCTAATATATTATACATAAATAGAAACTCATCTTTTTACAAGTTTTAAAATATAAAATTACTTTCTTCTTCATTACCCTCCAAAAGTTTTGTAATATTTTTGTTTATAGGGTGCTTTGATGACTATGGTCATTTCTCACCTCTTCAAATCATAGAAAAAACCCATCTAGACAAACACAACCTGGGAGAGACTTGAACCTGAGACCTTTGGGTTGGCTGGTGAGAATGCTACCCACCAGGCTAATTGGCTTTAGCCGCAGTAGAGAATTATAATACCCCTTGCAAGTGCCCATGAAAATGAACTGGAAATTCTGAAAAGGCATTAAAACTATCTGGAAGACTGAAAAGAAGCAATTTCAACCTTTGGGTACATGAGATTTTTGTGACAGAATGAAAAAGAAGAATTACATGAAAGTGTGACCAAATAGTGTCACTAATAAAAATAATTATCCAATCTGCTTTTTAATGCTATTACTAGCTTACCCTTAACTACTGTACTGCTTTTCTTCATGCTGTTATTTTCCTCGGTCACAGTGATAAGCTTCATGAAACTATAATTAACAGCTTTGGCTGTTTCTCTGATATCTAAAAATGAAAATAACAGAGCCCATTACATAATACTCTTTAAAAAAGACCAATTTTGAAATTTTATAAAAATATCTATGCACCTACTTTTACGATTATCGTCTTCATATGCCAAGCATGGTAAGGTAGCAGAAAGAATTGATGCAGTAAAAGGAAGCATAGTTTCTCCTGATAATTGTATGAATTCTTTTATCCATGTTATGGCTGTGAACTAAAAAGGGGGATTATTATTCCAAATGCATTAAGAAGCGATGACTTAAAAAATTTATTAAACTAGAGTACCTGGAGAAGGTCTTCTGGTGCCTGAGAGTGAGTAATAAGGATATTCACCATAGATGAATAGTCCACATACGAAGGATCATGTTTAATACTTCGCAGGAATTCTCCAAGAAGAATGTCACACCTGTTTTTTTTCCAATATTTAAAGTATTGAACAATGAAATTGTTACAAAAAGCCTTTTATACCAAAAATATGAGTTAAAAATTAGTGCCCTATGTCCTTGCAAAAAGTCGAGGCCCCTTAGTTTGGAATGTCATATCTCGATTAAAAATGACTTATTTTGTTGATATGAACACCATATGATAGAGAATTTAGTTCTACATTTGGTGATATGTCTTTTTAATTTTTAAATTACCTAATAATGTTTTTTAAGGGCCTCTATTTGGAAAAAACTGTTTTTGTAACTCAAAATTCGGTAGCAGCACTTTGAACGTTATTGCTCAGCGTTTACACCGTATCACTATAATATTTTAAAACCTTTAAGACAAATCTATTTTAAATGTGTATCTGTAAGCATGAAATTTAAAATTAATACCAGATTTGTTAAATGTTTGAAACTCTGCTATATTCTTTATTTATGGTTTGATAAAAAACATATATATGCCGTCGTCAGAGGATGGAAAAATGTATTACGAATATGCAAAAGAAATTACCCTAAGGTTACTTTCCTATTAAATAGCGATTTTTATTTATTCCTCATTTTACTTTCCTCGAGTGATTCTCTAAGTGTGGCGAAAGCGGAGGGGGAAAGTCCAAGAAACATGCACCATTGCCACTTCTTACAGGACAGCATGCCCGGTCATTTAAATCTCCCGAAAACGTTTGATCCAATGGCAAAATCTTGGGTTGTATTGCTTCGTCTGTTCTCTCTCCCCTCTCAAAGATGTTTTTTCATTCATTCATTCATTTTATTTTCCTACCAATAGGTCAATACAGACATAGTTATCGTCAAGTGAATATATTCGTAAAAGTAAAATTTAGTGTCCATACATCATCATAGATACAAAAGGAGATTTAAAGCATAATGAAGAGATTGAAAAATTCTAGACATATAATTTCCCATCAGCTTTTTTCATGTGGGATTTGCGCCAACATAGACTGCTTTAAAAATGTTTTTGTGTTGATTTTCTACAATTTAATTTCCAATCCTACAATTTACATCAATCAAGAAGTACCCACCAATTGGCACATGTAGTTATCCCCTCACGGATGTCATTCTGAATCGCTGTTTACCGGCAGTAAATCATTGTCAACAATTTCTGAATCAGAACCTGAGTCCAAATGAAAAACAGTTTGTTGATTTTTGATGAAATTGTCGACTAAATAGTCCTTTTCACAATACTCTTATTCAATTTTATTACATTAGTACATTATGAATACATTTCGACCAAAGATCGGCTGTCACAGACCATAATGCCTCAATACACAATGTGTGTGTGACACTAACACCACTACCATTCTCAGCAGCATTGGAAAGATTTACGCTTGTTATTATATATTTGACATGAGCCCATATGAGCTCAATCGCATTCAGCTCGTAATACACCATTGGCATCCAAATCAGTTCTGCATCATCACTTAATTCCCTGACAATTAGATCTAATTTTCCTTCCAGTACACCAAAGTATCACCTTGCATAATTAATTAGGGCTGCTTTGCTAAGACTCAAAATTTGGAGCCTCGATTGGGACCTCGATACCCCTTTTTTCCAGCCATTCAATTATCTCTGCCTTCTTCCAAGCCATCGAAGGGTTTCTAGTTTCTAAAGCGATCATGGCATGATATTATCAATTACCACTGCAGATTTTGGTGGAAGCAAAGGCAAAATCTTCCAGGACCACTCCTCAAAGTGTTTTGCGTTGAATGATAGTCTGCAAATCAGGAAATTCGGGTATTGAGTCTGCCAATTTATCTCTCATCTTTTGGAGTGTTGGAAACATGTCCTTCAAATAAAATTCATGCACTGATCTTCGTTTGACACGCAGGGTAAACTCATTAATAAAAATCTTCAGACTACCCAACGTACTCACTCTTTTTCTGGGAGTGAGATTGTCATCAACACTGTTTTCTTTTTCACTCTTCAAATTATTTGCATGAGCTCTTTTCACTGATCTCAAGCTAATGCCAAGACACTCCGACACAGTCTGGTAACTGGGAACCACATATTGTCGCTTTTTTCCCATTCAGTTCGAAAAAAGTAAATTGCACTCACAACCATGCAGACCTCTGCTTCGGTAAAACAACTTCTTGGGTACATTATCCTACAGAATGTAGAGCTAAATTCTCTATCATATGGTGCTCATATTACAAAATAGTCATTTTTAAACGAGATCTAAACTAAACGAGAGATTCATACTCAGGTGCCTTGATTTTTACCAAGGACAGCAGTTACTTTGGCACAAATTACCTATGATAGGGAGATCTTACATTTGACTTATTCCTGGTGTGTTGTCAGAAAGAATTCTAAAAAGACCATCCAGAATATCCGGCAAGAATGGAAGAAGGTTGAATGATGGACAGGCACACAAAGCCCCAATCCAAGACAAAACAAACTGACGAGCAAAAGCATTGGTTGCATATACCCTTTCTCTCAGCATCGGTATAAAACTTGCTAAGTCGAAAGGTGTACCACTTTCGGTCACTATTTCCTGAAAAAAACATCATTGAAACAACTATAGAATTTTTGGGTTGCCTTTTTTTAATTACAATTGAGTATTTTTTATGAAAATGTTATAGTTTTTATTTACTACAATTTTATAATAAGCAATCATTTCATGCATTACTTCAGTTTGACAACCTTCTCAAATTGGGAATTTCTAATAGTTACAACATTAAAGTAAAATTATTTACAATGGAACTTTAGGCTTGATTAAATGTCTATTGTTAATTGTAATCATGAGGAAAAACAATAAGAAAAAAGTTTAAAGTGTATACACACACAAATAAATTCAATGGCCTTCGATCTGCTATCATTTAGTAATGAGTAAAATTTAGGGCAATTTTAATATGGACATTAGAGGAGTGACTACAGATTGGATTGAATCATCTCTCTCCAATAGAAAACAGAAAGTGGGTTTGACACTCGGAAATAAGAACTATTTTTTTAACCCATATCCTGTTACTAATGGTGTTCCCCAGGGTTCAATTCTGGGCCCAATACTTTTTACATTGTATATAAACGACTTACCATTGCTTAATTCTAACCCAGAGACACCATCAGTAATATTTGTTGATGATACCCCTATCAACTTTATTGTTTCAGCAAAAAAAAGCGTCAGGTTTAACAGTGAGTTCATCTTGAATAGTATATTGAAATGGAGTCAGAGTAATAACTAGGTATTAAATTGTATCAAAACTCAAATTGTGTTCTTTAATGACATTCATACGTTAGAAATCCCTTTATTAAGCTCTGATAATTCTCCATTGCAACCAGTTTTTCAATCTAAATTTTTAGCTTTAATCATTGATCAATCGGGCAATTGGTTGAACCATGTGTACAATTTATGTTCAAAGTTAACCTCGGTAGTTTAAGACTTATAAAGGACTCGGTATCAATTGACAAACTAAAAGTAATTTACCATGCCTGTTCTCTATCAAGATAGAAATTTGGCATAGTATTATGCGGATCATCTCCCACAATGCTAAAGAAAGTTTTCTCACTCTAAAAGAAAGTAATAAGATTTATATGAGAACAACATCAAGATAATCACCTCTCTCTTTCCCTAAAGGAAGCTCAATCAGTGGAACAATTTAAAAGTGAATTTTTAAAATTTTTGTTGTCCAAGAAGTACTACTGTTGAAGAGCTACTATTAGAAAAATGTTGATTATTACTGCTATGTATCTATATTGATGTGCAAATACATTATGATATCTTATGCCTTGACGAACCCAATACATACAGATTCATATGCATATCAACTGGACGAATAAAAAAATAATTATTGTTATTAAATGGTGAGTCGGTACTGCATGAAACATTGTGTGTGGAGGCTATTTCAAAAAGGGAAAACAAAATAAGGTAAGCATATATTTACATAAGGAAGAATACAGTGGGTTTAAGTCACCAATAGAAATTCTGGAGGAACAATACATCACTCAGAATCTTAATGTCAACGTAGCAGTTTTAAAAGTGAAAAATCATTGTCATCAAGGCATTGAAAAATTATGACAAAAGATGTAAATGAATTACCTTCATAAGCCTGTCAAGAAGCTCTGCACCCGTTTTAACATTATGGTCAGGGTCTGCAGCAAGACGAGCAAGGGCATCGAAGATACGAGGAAACAGATGCGGAAGCAAAGATCCTCTAGCAATTTTTGCTACATTATATAAGGATTCACACGCGTAATAACGAACTCTCAAGTCCGTATCTTCAAGGCATGCTAAAATAGGCACAACAAGCTCTTCTGTATAGAAGCAGGTATCCTAGAATCAAATTATTCAAAATGTAAGGTAACTCTAACTAAATGGATTGTACATTTTGCAATATTTATGAAGGTCATGTTCTCACATTTCCTAAGGCAACAGCAATAGCAGCAAGACCAATAAGACCACCTTTCCTCACGTGCCCATTCTGTGAGCTGGCGAAATCACGGCCCAAAACTTTAAGTAGCTTTCTGATTTGCACCGTATTGTTGCATGCCGCGAATTCTTTTACCATTCTGAAACATTATTAAATAAGAATAACATTTCAAGATTAGTGTCTACACTTGTTTTGCCTAGACCACCGAATTACGTTGAATCAAATATAAAATAAATTGCTACGCCCCCTCGTACTTTTCTATTTCCAAGGCTGCTGCTTTTCTTTTGTCGTATATCTTATCATTTAATGCCCTTACACACGCTGCACTCAAAGGTGCGTAATCCTTTTCGGCCATCATTATTTAAACTGTTGAATAACAACAAATAGGGTTTTTTTTACACAAATCACATACTATATAGTCAAATGTAGTCATGTGCCGTTTTCTCACTATGAATAGCCAACCTAGTAATATTTTATTCTAAGTTTTATAATGGAAAACCACATCCAATACCAAAAAATATGCATACTACTGCTATTTATTTTGATAAATAATTATATAAAGACATAATCATCACCTAAATTTTCCTGTAAATATTTAAACTAATAAAATCCATTCATCAAAATATTTTTTGTTGGTACTTCATCCTATAACATAACAGTTGAGATACGTTATTCGCCAGCGTATTTTAAACCGCCAGAATTGGTTATTTGTCATTTTATCATCCAGAAAAGGGGAAAATTTTGGACTTAAGTTCGTATGAACAAGTGCGTTTCGAAAGGGTAAAACTCGTATGCAATTAATGCTGTAGTAGACAAGAAAATGGGGGTGGACGACACACGTGAAAAAATTCGATTGAACATAAAGGATATACGAAAGTTTTTGAATGAACAAATCTTAAGACCTGTTCATGTGTTAAGGGGCCATTCAAAGGAAAGAATGCACATTTTTGATATCATGGCAAGAACGGTCAATGTTGGTGAAAGTAATTCAGCTTTACTAATTGGACCAAGAGGTTGCGGTAAAACGACGGTAAACGATCTTGATTTCTAAGTGTTGGAATATTTCCATATGTTTGCCTTCCAAAATTACTAAAGGTTTAAGGGATATGACGTGATTTTTTTTCCTTTTGGTATGCTGAAATTCCATTGCATTATGAATCTATGGACTGCGTTAAAATTTCTTGTGTACTTTCGGATTCTCACATGGAGGTTTGAGGACATTTACGTTTTATAGAACCTGTAATGCTTTGGTTTAAGTGCAGTTTTCCTCGTGTCTTTTGCTAAAAGTGCACTTTTATTGATGTGGTATATCTTTTAATTTCAACAATCTTACCCACCTGTAATCATGTCAAGCCCCAGATTGACTCTTCTGTTAAATACCTAACATTTTCTTTACAGTTCTAATGAATTTATTTTGCTATTTGATGCCCATTGTTCATTGTAATTTTTTTTTACGTGAATCTTATGATCAATTGTTTTGATTCCAGTTAGTGAATGATGTACTTGACGAACTTAAACAAGATCGAAATTTCTACAAGAAGGCAATTGTCGTACACCTTAATGGATTAATTCATACGGATGATCGGCTTTCACTTAAGGATATGACACGTCAGATGAAGTTAGAAAATGTCGTTCAAGATAAAGTTTTCGGGTCATTTTCAGGTCTGGGAAATTAGTATAACTCCTTCAAATTTGTGAATTTTGAGAAATGTCTATAACTCAAATTTTGTTCATAAGTAATCCATTTTTAATTAATATCATGTTCAATTCTTTCAGAAAACCTTACATTTCTTTTGGAATGTTTAAAATCGGGAGAGAAGGGAACATCCAAAGCAACTCTTATTATATTGGAAGAATTTGATTTATTTTGCACCCATCGAAATCAAGCGTTGCTTTATAATTTATTCGATGTCTCCCAATCTGCTCAGGTGAGTTTTTTTTTCAGTGTTATAACATGTACTAATATGTTTAATACTTTGGAAGAGTACATAACATACTCTTATTAAGTATCCATTTTAGCTGCACGATATTTAGGTTTGCTCCTTACCAACGATGATAAATTCATCATTTGCATAAGTATGGACTTCTTAGTCCATCTTCATGCTCATCCTCCCAAAGAATTAAATGTTACTATTTCACCATGTGCACCTGAATACCAGTGTAGTACTATTATTTTTATTATGTTTAATGTAATGGTGACTAACAAATCAGTATAATACTTTTGCTACATTGAATTGGAATGTATTAATTGATAATGAAGACAACAATCAAGATTTTTACATTTTTTTCTGCTATTTCACAGCTTGTACCACAAAAACTGTAAAATTTCCAAATTCCCAGTGTAGTGCTAAGTCCTAGTATAGTCCCAGTCATGCTAAGTTACTTTTTAAGCAGTAGTGGTAATCAGCTTTAATAATATATAGTATTTACATTAGTGGTTGTGCATCAGGTTTAGTGTTTTGATTTACTTCATTTAAGTTTTAAAATATTTTATTTTAGTTTCCCTGAACCATGCTGAAAGTCACCTAGCGTACAATGAACATTACAGAATGAGATTGAAGAGAGAAATGTTGAAATTACCACCAGTTTTCATTCATAGTTTTATTTTTCATTCAGTCATCAACCTATTTTGTGGTTTTATAAATAATGATTTTTTTCAGGCTCCAATATGTGTATTGGGGGTAACAAGCCGTCTAGATGTTACTGAACTCCTAGAGAAGAGAGTGCGTTCAAGATTTTCTCACCGCCAAATATTACTTTTACCTGAAGATGGGATAGCAAATTCATTTATGAGTATAGCGACTGGTTTGCTCACTCTGCCAAAAAAGTCTTCTAAATTTTCTGGAGAGAAGAAATTAGTTCAGACTTGGAATAATTCCATTGAGGCTCTTCTCTCTAAAGTAGAAGTAACCTTAATTCTGAGACAGTTGATGGACATAAGCAAAAATGAAAGAATACTCAGGAATTTTTTTGTGAGTTTTGTGTTAATAGCATTGAAATAAATTCATTTAATCCTTATTTTTAGAGGCAAATTATAATTTATTTCAGAATTTTTATTTTAACTTCCAAATGAAAAAACTAAGAAAGTTTTTTATCTTAGGTATGTATTACTTCACGCCTGGATGAAAAACACTCTATGCTGGAAGAAGGAGATTTCATTAGAGTCTCTAAGTTGTTTATTGGTGTGGATTCTAAAATACAAATGCTGGAAGGATTGTCTGTATTGGAATTGTGTCTGGTGAGGTTCTTAGTCGAATAAACTTGAAAAAAGTTGTAATCCACCATGAAAATAGCAATATTTATAAATACTGTTTGTAGCATAGTCACCAATTGGTACTTACTATAAGAGCAGTGATGATTTTCCCTGATGGTGTGGTAGATACTGTTAATTAAAATGTTTATATGTACTCATCCAGGCTTTATATCATTCGAAAATCTTGTTTCTGGCAACTATGTTGGATGCACGCATGAACTCATTTCACATATACAATTTTGATGGTAGTAATACCATTTTTTCTAAAAAAACAATGGCATCTTTCTTGATGCATAACCTGGAAATTAATATAATTTGTTATCAAAAGTCACCTTTGTACAAGATTGCCTCAAAAGTACTAAGTACTGATTAACAAAGGAAATTCACCATTTCACTGGGCTCAGAAATTTCAAGAAATGTGTATCCTTATATTGATCTAATCTCCATCAAGTATTCAATATTTTAAGACAAAAGTAATGGTTCTGTGATGATCAAGGGTTTCCAAATATGTATAATGTCATACCCTGATTAACTACTGCATGACTTTGAAGTTCAGAATTATTCCTTCATTCTAATATTTTTATTTTATAATTTTTTCTTTATAGGTAATATCTATGAAACATCTCAATGAGATTTATGATAAAGAACCATTTAATTTTGAAATGGTTTTTGCTCAGTACAAGAAGTTTATCAGTAAACAGTCAACTGTTCAGGGTGTTGAGAAGCATATTGCCCTTTGTGCCTTTGAGACTCTTCTGGTGAGTGATTTGATAACATAGTCGTGTGTGCATTGTTATTTGTCATGTTTAGTTTTCATAAAAATATTTTAAAGAGACAATGAAGTTATGATTGTTTAAATTATATGGTCACATTGTATTATAAAAATTTTCAGAGGAACGAGTTTATCTTGCCTGCAGCAAAAGGATCAATGAAAGTAAAGCTTTCCAGTAGTAATGATAAGGCTTATCAAAAAGAATTTCAACTTTTCTACTTTTTGGTCACTTCTGAACAAGTAATGGATGCTGTTAGGAATTACAAGGATCTACCAACTGAAGTTTCTCAGTGGGCTTCCAGCTGTTTGGTGTAATATGTTAAATGTTGATTGTTATATACAAATACTATTTTTCTACATGAAAATTATATTTTTCCTTTTGTATGCAACCCATAGTTATTTCAATCCAGTGTGCTTCAAACCCTTGATGTGTAATTAAACCTTCTGGCTATCATTCATCAACCTGTGTAAAAATGTAATAGGACAAATATTGTAGTAGACCAGTGATCTATGAAGTGTCATCAGTCTCACTATCATTCTAACATTTCTCCTAACAATTTAGTGAATTTTGTTTGGTCCTACAATATTGCATACGGTCCACCCTAAGTGGATTTCCAGGTATTGATATGCTAGATAGAAGTACCATTCAATCTAAACTTCCCTCTTCTAGGGGTAGATTGACCCTGCAGTAATCACCTTTCGCTCTTTCATTCCTGTAGCTGCAATGCTTTGTACAATAGAGTTAAATCATTTTAATTTATTGTGTGATAATTGTTTCCATCACGTTTATCCAGGGGTTCATAAATCCATACTTGGGTATTCTTTTTTTGGTTCTTCAGTCCCAGTTCTTTCACAATTCCACTTTATAATCCATGTTTTCACCCTAAAGATTTTTCAGTCTTACCAGTACACAGAGCAAATAACTTCCTACACTCTTCCTTGTTCCTGAGAGATAGATTCCATGCTCATTCATGATCTATATTTCTTGGAATTAATTCTCATGTAATAACTTCCCCCACTATTACTGAAGCTTCTGACTACTCATTTGAGAAGACCAAATTGCTAAACCAGGAAAACCTTGTCTTGCCTTCACAAGTACATCTCTTTTCAGAACCAAAATTAAACAAAATATAGGTAGTGACTTTTACATATTTCCACGGAAAAATATAACACGACCAGTTTCGATGATAATCATCATCATCCGGATGATTATTGTCAAAACTTGTCAAGTGTTATATTTTTCTATGGAAATACATAAAAGTTACAACCTATACATATTTTGCTTCATTATGGAATGGAACCAGGTGACAGCCTCCTCAGTGAATTTTATTTTCAGAACCATTGGGGGACTCCTCAGAGTTGTGGGTTGAGTTACTGAGGGGCCTGACCCTTCCTCACTCTGGGCTCTTTTATGCTTGGTTGGATGATTGCTCGTTGGAAGGACACAACCCTATGCAATTATTGATTTTCTCAATCTTCCTCCCTTCCCAGCTCAATTTCAATTTCTTTTAGAATATGAGATTTACTCCTGGTTGATATTCTTGTAGTTAAAGAGACGTTCAGGATAATATATGATTTACTATTTTCTCAGTGCACAACTCTGATGAAATCTTCTCAGGTTTTCTACCAGGTTAGGGTATCAGCTCCTGATTTAGGTCAGGGTATCAGCCCCTGACTCCATCATTCTCAGGGTGTAAATTCAAATGTGCTAATGTTTACATTGTTTATATGTTACACCTTAGATTCAAGTCACCTCCTCTATCCCCTCTTCCATCTTTATTTTCTGGAGTAAAGGTTTCCACAATTGTCTTATAAAGGAAGTGATAGAAATCTCTGGAATTGCAGTACACAGCACCAACCTCTGAAATAACATCTGTTCTCCCAGTTATGTATTTACAATCATCACATTTCCTTCCTTAACGTTTTTATATCATATGAACAAATTCAACAAGTCAGAATTAAGAAAACATGCGTAGTAATAATAATTTGTAGACACCAAATTGGTAAAATACATCACATGGTTTCGTCAACAGAGGGTAAAATACAAAGTACGAGGTGCATTCAAGTTAAAAGGCCTCCGATTTTTTTTCTAATTATTCACCTAAAAAAATATGAAACTTGTGTTACTTTTTGACGTAATCTCCCTGCAACTGTACACATATTTCACAACATTGACGCCATGATTCTATGGCCACAGTGAAGGCTTCTTTTGGAGTCTGTTTTAACCAGTGGAAAATCACTGTAATGCTGTCGGTGTGCCAGGCTGAGATTGTTTTGGTTCGTTGTCACATGATGTTCTGCATTCTTTAAACTGTCGCACTTATGAACACACTTTTGACACATCCATGACTCCATCACCACATGTCTCCTTCAACTGGCGATGAATTTCAATCGGTGTC
>WURS02474421.1:14091698-14103129 GCA_011762765.2 Rhinocypha anisoptera
AGGGGTGGCGACGAAAAACACAGGACACAGAGAAAAATAACACTCACAAGTTTTTTCCAATAATTTCGACCGCGCGGTGGTCTTTCTCGAGGCGTAGTTCGGTGCATGCTAAACAGCCTTCTTCAGAAGGGAAAGTGGATGCAATATATATATATACACACACACACACATATTCATGCAGCAAGAACCTCCATATGGCGAAAATACACATTCAAATAATAGGAAATAAAGAAAGGTAACACATAAAAGGACGAACACAAAGTGCGGTAGAAAATATTTGATGGAAACAAAAATCCATATGATAAAACGTTTTGTCCTCAGTCGGGACGTAAAAACAGGAGTTTCCTAATTGCCGGTCCAAGCGTGCTTTAACCAATTACACCGCGGAGAACTCTTTCCTCACACATGATTTTTCCGGGTAAATATGCTTTCAGCTTTCGCCAGAGTGGCTTCAGCCGCCCTGAGATGGCGTTATTTGCTGAGATTCATACCACTGTTGTAGAATGGACAAATGTATATATATATATATATATGTACAAACACACACTAACCCCACATAACGAAGGTTAGGGAAGGCGGTGTCGTTTGAAACAAAGCTTGGTAAGTGAGAGAAGGGTGAGGTTTAAGGAAGAAGGGTGTACATATTTTTGTAAGCTCTTATGAGCCTAAACTTCCCCCTACCCTTCCTTTCCCATCCTTGTATACCCTTCCTCTCGGTCTGAAGAGCCTGATTTTAGTACTGATCAAACTTGAAACAAAACCTTGAAAAAAATGAGAAAGGCAGCCAGATAATTTACTTAGTGTAGGTATAGAAAAAAAGACAGTGACGGAACCGGCGTTGGTTTGTCTGAAATTCCGGTGTTTGCATAACAGTAGCAAAATTATTATGCTATGAATTGTTTGTATAGAATTGTGATTAACGAGACATCGTCATAAGAAAGGCAGTAGAATAAAAAATAATGAAACAAATGGAATCGTTAAAAAAAAAAATCAGAACCCAAAAAGATATCTAAAACTATTAATTTCACATCAGAAATCTTATTGAATGGAACCAGTGTTCTGGAAGTTTATTTGAGTCTCTTTAAGTAAGAGTAAAAGTTTATTAAGTTATTATAAAAGTTTATTTGAGTCTCTTTAAGTAAGAGTAAAAAAAATTATGAACAGATAATAGGCATCCACTGGACAAAGTTTATATGATTGAATTTAGAAGTATGTGGACTTTGTCCTATGTGTATTGAGGTTCTCGTTAAATAGTTTCTAACATTTACTCATTTGTCGCATTTGGTATTTGAAATTTGTATATAGGAAATACTCTGCTTAATCTACTTACGTAGATGTTATGGGAATTGAAAGACCAATAAAAAAAGGCCGATTTGGCTGTTTTTAGATCATTGAACAATTTGGAAAATATTTTGAAATGGTGTCATGAAGGGAAATTAAATTATAATTGTTCCTCCCTTTACACCTTTGAAAAAGAACGATACCATACAAATCTACGTTTAAACCCGTTGAAATTGGGCTAGAAGTGGTCGATTCGGCTAATTACCTTGGATTAACTATTACAAACAACTTTCATCGTGGGATCGCGATGTGCGTAGAATTTGTGGTCAGACCTAAAAAAAAAAAGGATTTCATCAGAGTATTAGTTCGTAGGAAAAATGCTAATGTTAAAAAAAACATCCTATTAGTTCTTATTGACTTCGTATACACGTCAAGTAAATGGGACCCCAAGTGCAAACAGAACCAGTTGCATAATGAAACGGCTAGCGATAGAAAGATTGATTAGCTAAAAACTGATATTATTGCATGTAAACCCGTATTACGATTAGAGGTCGATAGAATCGTATGAGCAAGTACTACAAAGAGATTTATAAAAAAAACGCAGATGTGCTGAATTTACCATTGGACTTCAGTCCAAGCGGTTGATGTTTTTTTTCCCTGAGCTTATCAAAAACCTTAGTTAACTGTTAGGTTACCAATCAAATAGTTTTCCGGTGTTTAATATCACCCTGTGGCAAAATATACTGGTCCCAAATTCCGTGATTTTTTACGTGCCCAATGCATGATTGGAAACCGTTTTACCTATTTACTCTGTTCTGTGTTCAGTGTGTGACTTAATTAGTGAAGTTGCACTGACGAAATTGATATAGAATCTTTTCACTCTCTAGAATCCAAAAGAATGTAAACTCCAATAAATTTTAAATATCCACAACTTTAAAGAGAGCACGATCGGTTTCGATGATAACAGCGAACATGGTGGTGACCAAATGATGACGATTTTCACCGAAACCAATCTTGCTCTCTTTTAATTTTTGTAAACATAACATATAATGGATTTTATATCGTTTTATTACATAATTACACTAATTAACGGCCTCTTCAGTCAATATTTGCACAATCTATTTACTTAGTGACACAGCTGCAGCGTCTCCATTCGTCACTATGTTTTTTTTTGTTATTTCAAGTCTGGGTTATCTATTAGGCTATTCAGACCGGGAGGAAGGGTATACAAGGATGATAATGGAATGGTAGGAGGAAGTTTAGGCTCATAAGAACCTCTAAAAATATGTTTCAACTAGTGAAACTACACCATCATCAGTTACTATGCTTAATCGACCGGGGGATAGCTTACCTGCGCTTAGAGAGATGTTATATTCCATCGAAAAAGTGATTCCGGGTAGTTTCAAATGCATTTACAATGTCTTGTATTTCAGTTGCAAAGCATGTTAGAGGTTAGTATAGGGGGAGAATTCCCACAGGGCGTAGTGTGGTCTATTGGAATGGCATGATCAAGGAATTCAACCAATCGGGGAAGTCACGACGTCTAGCTGCGAAGCGGTGAAAACAATACAGGACTTCGCAAACATAGTTCAGTAATGTCTCCTTCGAAGGAATGAATAGGACTTTTATGGAAAACCGTTTACATTTGAATTTTCCGCAGAAGAAGGGATCACGAATAACACCTTCTGTATTAATACTGTCGTGACGCTGTTGGGTGCGATACTTAGTATATCTATTTTTGCAGGAAAATTTTATTATACTACGGTGAAAGATTAAAGATTTTTCATTGCCTTACATTAAATTGCATTTTGTCTTAGCCAGAAAAATTAGAAATTCTTCCACATTTTAACTCCCTCAAACATATTACCTTTCTTTCATGTGAAGAAATAGGTTCCTAAAATTTCTCTCCTGAGTATAATAACTTCTAAATATTATAATCGTAGTTAAAAATTAATCAGTTAAATTATTTACTATCCCCACGACTTTTTTCCTTTGGTATAACCTTAATAGCCAAATAAATGTGTAAGAGTGGATGAAAAATTATTGCATAGGAACGGAGATGAACAGTACATGTCTATTCGCAATGCAATTAAAAATATAAATAAATAAATAAAGGAATAAAAATGTAGTTGAAAGGACCAAATCGTGGTACGTTTATTAATGTTTACGGTTATTAATTTTTACGTTTATTAATAATCACTTTGTTTATATATTTTACACCATAAGTATTAAAAGGGCTAATATACTCTTTTTATTTACAGGTGAGTTATAAATACCTTTGTAGCAGATATATCGTCCATTGGAACGTTTCTTGGAGGAAGCAGTCTCCTCTAAGCACTGTTGCCGATTGCGATTAAAAACAGTTACCATTTCAACCGACAGGAAGCGAAGGTAAAGAACTTTCATTCACATTTTATTTTATGAAACGAGCCAAGAAACCTGATAAATGGTTTTTTGATTTTCGTTATATTCCACAGTTAACCAATTAATTTTATTATACAATTGTTCCCTGAATCGACAGATTTAAATAGTGTTTCTAACAACTTTATAATGGTAGAGTAATTTAATTATGTCAATTTGTTGTGTCTCTTCTGATATGTCCATGGATCGTCAGGCTTATATATTTATCAATAGCGTATTTATCCTCTTCCTAGTAATTTTGGTCGGTGTCCCCTATATCTGTTTTCGCTTCTCGTGTGCATCCGGGATCTCGAGAAGCCAAGTAAAACTATTAGGCCAACGTACGATCCATAACCTATCAAGTCTGCCTTCGCATCACATAATTAATAGCTATTGACACGGCTTAAAGTTTCTTCAAATCCCATTGTTTTATTACGGGAATTTTGTAATTTCGGGGATTGGCAGGAATTTTGAAAATTATACTGCGTCATTTTAAAATTATCATCACGCATGCAAAGTTTTCGTATTTCATTTCCACTCAATTTTCTTTCTAACTAATGAAACGAGTTTTTCTTAATAAAACCCCGTCACAGATTTGGTTGACGATTTAACGTACGAGGTGCATTCAAGTTATAAGTCCTCAGATTTTTTTTCTAAATACTTATTCACCTTATAAACAATTAAACTTGTGTTACTTCTCGACGTAATCTCCCTGCAGTCGTGCACATTTTTCGCAACGTCGACGCCATGATTCTATGGCCGTGGTGAAGGCTTCTTTAGGAGTCTGTTTTGACCATTGGAAGATCGCTGTGACGCTTTCGGTGTGCGAGGCCGAGATTGTTTTGGTTCGTTGTCACATGATGTTCTGCCCTCTTTTAACTGTCGCACCCATGAAAGCACTTTCGACATATCCATGACTCCATCACCACATGTCTCCTTCAACTGGCGATGAATTTCAATCGGTGTCACACCATGAATGATTACATGCTGGTCATGTAGCTAAACGTCGCCACTTTAAGTATCACAAACAGTTCTCATTCTTGTGGCTCCCGCTAGAGGTTCACTCTGTCGCACAGTACTGCCATCTCTGTAACGCATTGACAAAGAATGCCTGCTCATTTTAAAACAAACCACATGTTTCTATCTGTTTCCAGTCCAGAGAAAAAAAATTGGAGGCCTTACAACTTTAATGCACCTCTTAGATATAGTACAATACAGTAAATAAGAGTAAAAATGTAAAATTATTAATCATTAAGAAATTCAGTAACATCATAGCATGCTTTACATGCAAAAAAAACTCCTTCAATTTGAACTTGAAAATGGAAGAGAGGCAATATTTAATGTCATCGTGTAGTTTTTTGAAAATGATAGATAAGGTATGATGAGGACCCTTTCAGGGCCAAAGTAAATCTGTGGGTTTTTAGATAAACAATTCCTTTAGGGCGAGTATGGTGGTCATGCCATTCTTCATTTCTAGAGAAATGTTGAGGATTTTCCTTAACAAATTTCGCACAGTTTAAAATTAAGAGTGAGGGAAGAGTTAATATATTTAGTGACAGAAAAATTGATCTACCTGGGGTCCTTTTGAGTACCTGTAACAGGGCTTTAATAGACTGATTTTGCAGGGAAAATAGCTTCTTAGTATGAGTAGTTTCCACAGAACAAAATGCCATAGCATGTGTGAGCATTAGCATGGTAGAAAAGTTTAAGAGTAGTAATAGATAAGAAAGGTGCCAGTCTCCGAAGCATAAATATGCCAGTGCTCATCTGATTCATGATGGCCTCATTGTGATGTGTCCATTTGAGGTCATCAGAAAATTTGAAGACCTAAAAATTTTATGCATGTAGGTCGGAAAATAGGTTCAATTATTCAATTTTAATTGATGATTCATTAAATGCATGCTAGTCTTAGAAAGGAAATCAAGAAATACAATTTTGATTATGTTGATGGATAGTTGGTTGCTATTGGTGTAGGAATTAGAGGACAATAAATTAACTATCATATTTAGCATGAGTTTGTAATAAATGTTGAGTCATGGAAAATCATTATATCTTACCACAATCTTTTATCACATCACATATATGTAATGTAATATATTACATTACATATATGTGATGTGACAAGTACTCTACTAACATTCATATTCCTTACATCAAGCAGCACTAACCTCAGGAATGTTGTCTGTTACCCTCTACATTTACATATCTAACACAGGAAGACTTTACATAGAGGAAGTGGCTTATCATGCTTCTTTGTTGAAGGGGTAGAAGTAATGTTTCTGCTCAGCACCTCCTCAAAACAATGAAGTAATTAGATGAATGCAAAATCTGCATCCAAGGTGGGGCAAAACTCCATGACCTTTGTGTGAGCTGACACACTTATTAAATAATTTCTCAAGAATTGATCAGTCACAATTGATAGTCAGTTGCAGAATGAATTCATCAGATAGAAGAGGGTATTTAGTACAACAACTGAGGAAACACCAACATAGGAGTTATGATGAAAGCTTCCATCAGAGGAATCAATTCGTGATTGAAAAGTGTACGTAATAGCTGACTAAATGAAAAGCAAAGTAAAGACTTATCTTTTTGTACTCATGCCGTCTTTCAGATTTCAGGGCTCTTCAAGATTAACTTACTTGTTAAATCAACTGGCATATATAAGGTTATATATTATCTTGATTTAATTTATAATACTTCTAAATTTGACTTGGTCAGTCAAAATTCCTAGGATGTTGGAGTTGAGCAGTATGACAAAACATCTGAAAACATTCTGGCTAAAGTAATAAGTTTTAAGATTATTATTAAAATTCAGCTGATTTTTTCATACGAAATATTTAGTCGTAAAAGTTTTGGGTTGACCATTACTACTGACCTGTGATAGAAAAACTTTTTTGTTATCATTTTAATCAAAGGGCTTTACGCTGAAAATTGATTAAAGAGCACTTGGCAACTTTGGTTACGTTGAAGAAAGTTCAAGTTTATTTTCCAGCAAGAAAAAATGTGGTTTGCTTTACTCCCGATCTCATAAAGTTTAACTTATATGTAATTTATACACAAGTAAATGGTTTTTAATATCAGTATTATTGATCAGTTAAAATTTGAACAGAGTCATCATTGAAATTTAAAATTTACAACTTTCAAAAATTCTAGCGGCAAATATAAATGGCGGAAAAAACAAAATACAAACGTTAAGCAATACGGGAATTTACTCCCCTAAATGATAGCGGCAGGGATTCTTTGTCAACTGAGTATGAGAGTAATAGGGGAATGACAGTACGTGCGTGACGTTTAGCTGTTTGTTCTTACTTGAGAAAGTGGAGAAGTTGGTATTTTTATATGTGGAATTTTTGTGTTGAAAGCGTGTATTCATTGTATGTAATTATATAAACTCAGAACGGATGAAGTTGACGTGTGCCATAACTAATTAATGACAACCGCCCACTTATTTGTTATGCTGATGTCTGTGTTTGCTGTTGAATGATCTGATAAGTCAGGAGCATCGACAGAACATATAATGTATTTTCGTGTTAGAGAAAGGCCGTTGCGTGATTTCCTCTGAGTATTTATACCATTCAGTGGTAAAATCGCGTAAACAGGTAAGTAAATTTACGGCCTTATCTTTGGTTCATTTTAATTATTTTACAAAAAACACTAATCATATTGTTTCCGTAGCCGCAAAGATGATGCCAATTAAGGATAACCAGGATGTAGCTTGTTTCTACGTCACTAAACATTCTTGGCGTGGAAAGTAAGTTCTAAAAACTAATGGAAATGTAATTTAGTTATAGTTTTTACCTGAACTTTTTAAATGCCAGTAGTTACTTATTAATGTTCTCAGTATCCTTTTTCAAATTATCGATAAAAGTTAGCGTAAGTAAGTTCAGAGTTATTTATTAAGTTAAGTTGTGAGCTCTATTAAGTAATTTATCTGAATGGTTTGTAAGATTTATTTTTTATAGCTATGACCACTACGACTATTTCATCACTCTTAAAATGGCATTAAATCGATAAGTATAGTTTTAAAGTATTAACGCCATCTTATTACCACCAAGTACATGGAGATATTTCTCCTTATGACAGATATAAAAGAATATTTTCCGTTGGGACACTTGGAATCACGACTTACAACCCCAGTAATCTTGAAGTTACAAACCGGTGGTCACATTCGGATATCTTTTCTGTCTGTCCCACACCTGGAGATGCATCTGAATTTGTTGTTGCAATGCGCCGTAACAAAGACGGGGGAGGAGGAAATAGTACTAGCACAGGAAAAGCAGATTCAATGCGCTTTTCCTCGGAACATCGTGCCCAAATATTGTCCCAAGCGTTGCGATATAGACACCTGTTTGCTACAGCAGATCAAGCTGCCCTCAAAGCAGAGGCAGTAAGTATCTCCAGACTATTTCTATGATTTTATTTTAAATTAAAATGAGTTATTATTTAAAGTAACACATTCAAATTTTTATTATTATTAAGGTGCACATTGTCTTTAAAAACCTGGAATGTTTCACTCAATCATAACTCCCATTCTTAAGCAAAATAAAGTGAATCAATTCTATATACCTCTCATTGTCTTCTCTTTTGTATTTAGCGGGACCATTATAATGCATATAAGCTGCATTGGTCAGAAACTCGTTTACCAGTAATGCTCAGGGTTGGAGCTGCATCATTGGACCAACTGGATCCAACCACCAAAGTACTTTTGGCTTCATACCCATACTACAAGATGGAATCATTAATTGAAGTTTCTGGTGAACAGCAAGGAAGTTTTGTGGTTGTCTCAGGAGGATTTGGCAGAATGGTAAGCTTACCTCTTTCCATTCATTTTATAATTTATAATCTTAGATGGCCTATTTGGTCACCTGTATGATAGACATGACAGATTACCAAATTTCATAGGACCAAGAATTATACGAGCATTTCTCATTATTAATACTATTATTTTCAGCCGATTCTGTCACTACTGTAGTACTTGACTACTATTTGTTATTATATGTTTAGTCATGCTATATTGGAAAATTATGAACAAAGCTTTAGTTTTAAAATAATAATCACTTTTCCAAGGTTGAATCATAAACCTTTAACCATTAACTAAATGTTAATTAACTAACATTAACTCCTTCATCCAGTTTCTGCAAAAAAAAATGCCAGGACTTTTGAAATGAACTTGTAGGTTTTGTCATCTTTCTCTAGGAGCCTTTCATTTTCAAGAGCCTTCAACTATAGTAACTTTAAAATACAAACAAGATATTGATTTTTTCTCAGAGGGGAGTTTTTATTTGTAAATTGTATAGCTGTTGAGGATATTCCAAAGAAATATGTTGAAGCACATTTTTTCAGTATTTCACAGTATGTCACTCATCATGCCATGTGTAAATCATATCAGATGTACCAATTTCACCTATGTTATCATTGTAAAATGGTGTAACAATGTTTTCACTCCCTTTATTCTTATCTCAATGTTATCTATGGTGGATAATCAGATTACTGGGAAACGTTGTGACGTCTCCTCCACTGCAGCAGTGAGAATAGGGCCTTGGTGGAAATATCTCTTCACTTCTACTGCAAATTTCATTGTCAGTGGTTTGGATAGGAATTTCCTACTTCTATGAGTGGTACCAGTAACATAACTATCCAGCTCATGCAAATGTGTTATGCTAGTGATGAAAACAAAAAAATTGTCCATGACAATATGAATACCTTTCTTAGCTAATTCCCCGTTTTCAACAATCTCATCACTGCACTTTATTCCAAGCTTTTATTTTCGATTTTAGTTTTATTTACATTATGTTTTGCTCCTCTGTGTATAAAATAATGCCAAACAGTAGTTATTGACAGAGTTACACTACATCCAAAATTTTTACTCCACTGATGGTGATTCTTACTGGGTAGATACCTCAAGAGTTGTGTATGGATCTTTGTTCCAACCAAGCTCCCATCTTTTTATCCATAATTTACAACTGTAAGCATGCATTTTGGTTAGGCTTCGGGAATGAACAAATTATTGAGAAATATCATTGTTTACATAACATATATATATACACATATATATTTGCCACATTTTTGTCTGTCTGTATGTTTGTTTGTATGTTTGGATGTTTATCTGTTTGGGTCAAAGTTTTAACTAACTTCCCTATGAGCTAGAGACTTGGAACTTTAAACATAACTCAGAACTGGATGAAAATGCAATCATATGCAATAATATATACAAACTCACATGTATATATATACATATTTCCATGCGAGGCAGAAGGCAATGGCCAAGGGATCCACAGTACTAAACACATAAAATTCCCCATACTATATAGATGTCTTGCTGGTTCTGGGCTAGCATGCAGGATTTTTGATCTGGGAGTAGAATGTTCGAACCTAAGGGGGGTAATTTTTTTTTACAGCAACCAAGTGTGAATTTTCAGAGCTTTTGTGGGATCGTTGAAAAAGGTGAATATAATTTTATTTCTGATATCTCCTCAGGGTCGCCAGAAGAAAATCACATTCCTGTGGTGAAAAACGTACTACCTTTAGGAGAATAATTATATAAATAAAAAATATTTTAAAACAGCATTTTTGAAATGGACTAAAAAGTATGAAATAATTTCTCTTATCCTCATACAGATTTATAACCCCATAAGATTCATAACCCCATATAGATTGTCCTAAAAATTTGTGATTGTGAATTTTAATAACTTTGAAAATAAATGTAAAATTTAAAATGAAAAATGTGGGGCACATGCAATCGATAGTAGTAGGGAGTATTGGGGATTGCTGTTGTGGAGAAAAAGCATGCAACAGTTCATAGATTTAGGCGAACTATTCATGCATCAATTATGTATAGTATGCACCCCACTTTTTCATTTTAAACAGGTAGAAACTTCACATGTTTATAAAGTGTCTTAGAGGAAAATGAACATAGCTGCAGTGACATTAGAAGATGAATCATAGTATCACAGGAAGTATTTACAATAAGAAGGGAATGGTGAAATTAAAGTCGGCATAGGGAAAAAATAAATTTGTTAGGCAAGGTAGGAGGGAAAGGCTGTTTTTGGGGGTATCATGATAATTTTTATTTTTAGTGCTTAATATGTAGTGCAAACAATTTTGTATGCTGTCAAAATGTAAGAAAAACAGACGTATAATAAAATATTTACGCTTAATTACAGTATTTCTAATAAATTATTTCATAAAGTAGGTATGCAATATTGTGTGGATGTTCATTTTGAAGCTAGGAATATTTTCTACTTCCTATTAGAAGGAATTATGAGTTAGGGCTAATCTGAAGTAATCTCCACATTCAGATTTTTATTACCCCTAGTGCACAGTATATCTATGAAGATAGGGTCTAAAGAGTTATCTTGGACACACAAGAGACCTTCAGACCTATTATCTAAAGACTCATGATACTTGGTAATTATAAGAGAATTAGTGTTTTTGTGGTGAAATATTAGACATAGTTCAAACAGTTTTCCTATTCAGTAATAAAATCTGTATAGTGTAAACGTAAGCCCTCAAGTATAGTCAACCGTAATTCATATGACTTTGAGGAACGGCATAGTATAATGAAATTAGGTGCTCATAGGGCTCTTAAATTCCTCAACATTTATTTGCGTAACTTTACTCAAAGAAGGTAGGAAAGGCGAAGGGAAGGGATACTTAGACAGTGATTTGTTATAATAATAATAATAATTTTTATTTGTCCAAAGATTTGATAGAATTACAAATATAGGACACATCATGTAAGAATACAAAG
>WURS02474421.1:14111907-14133924 GCA_011762765.2 Rhinocypha anisoptera
AAGTGTATAGGCCACGTCAAGAGTTGAAAAATACAAATCATGTATACATAAATTAATTACATGGATAAAGGTAGTCTGAGGTAATGCTGAGGATTCTACTTTATTGTCCATATTAAATAAGATTTGATCAATAATTTGGTGCGCAGCTGAAGAGGTTGACTTTGATTTTCTGAAACCATGCTGAGAGGCAGAGAATAGGTTGTGAAGCTCCAAGTATGACATTAATCGATTGTAAAAAATTATTTTGAAAACTTTCCCAAACTGGTTGAGTAAAGAAATGAGGTGAAGGAAACTCCCAAGCCTTAGAGATTCATTAATAAGGAATAGTAATGGTTGCTTAATTGAACAGAAAGATTTTTTAATAAAAATAGCTGGAATACTCGTACCATGAAGACCTGAACAATATTTATTGCCTAATCTTTGTATGGCATTCGTTACTTCTAAATTACAGCAAGGATGAAGAAATAATGAGTTAGATGGTGATTATACTTGTGGAAGTTCCAAAGAGGCAGCAAAGTTAGGGAGAGTTTGTTGTGATAGGATAAAGCTATTCAGAGTGGAAGCCATTTGAATGTTATTCATGTTCACCAGATGGGCTCGGAATGGAACGCTCGTATCTTATCCCGCTGTCTAGTGAAGTAGCTATGAATGCTTGAGTTCTTTTGGAATGACGCAAAATTTACATGTACATACAACAGAACATAAGAAATATATATACAAGGTAAAGGTAGTAATCCTAATTCACTAAATATTGGTCAGCTTGGGGTAGTGGTAGAAGCATTCACAGTCACCCTCACCACTTTATTTTGGAGTTTAAAAATTGCCTTAGAGTAAGGGGAAGAACCCTTGAATGAGATATTATAAGTATGGTAGAAGTAAAATTCTCCATAAAACCGTAAAACCTCTACCTAATTTTAAACCCTACCCTTTAAACCCCTACCCTTTACCTAGCGAAATATTCCGTTTAACAAACGAATGCTATGGTCCCGGCCACCTTCCTATTTAAATGCATTGGTGAATACCTCTCATTAACAAACTCCTGTTTTATGAACAATCCCATTTAATGAAGTGAAATATTGACCCTGTCCTTTGTTTACCGTACTAAGTTTATCTCATAGTGTAATTTTGCTAAAACTTTATTTTATTTTGCTTAGTATTGGCCGTATTGAAAAGAGCAAATGAGTGATTTGGTAGGAACAAGCCATAACTCTGGTTACAAGATAGAGGAAATAGATACCATATGACTTTGGTCTTCATGGCAGGAGATTTGAACTGAGAAATCAGGATAAGAGACAATAAGCTGCCAAAGTTTCATCTAAGGGTGCAAAGTATATTGTCTTATAGAGATGTAAACTTTAGTAATTTGGCTCTGTATAAACATATTGGAATACCTTACCAATCATAAACCATAGTATTATTGCATTTATTTATATATAAGATTAATCTTCTAATGGCAATATAATTAGATTAATAATTTCAACAGGTTCCACTTCAGATGATGGTATCTATGGTATGTATTTGAGAATAGTTAGAATGTGACTTTATGATGTGATTTAAAGAGTTAAAATATTGGTTATTATGGAACAGTAACTTCCAACTATTTTTATTAAAGAAAGTTGAGATTGTGATTTTAAACATTTGATGTTGAAAAAATTATATTTGCAGAAAGGATATAGTATTAGCCATTATAAAACAGTTAAAGAGCCATTTTAAATTAAATAAGCTAGCACACCAACAAAAAAAATTCTTTTTAAGGCATACATATTAAGTAATTGTTTATTGCCACAATGAACAATTGGTGAAAAGCAAAAAAAATAAGGTAGCACATATCTCCTTCTCCGAAAGTCTGTTATAAAAAGTGCAGTTTGAGAGTTAAACCAGAAGCCATAAAAGAAGGACAAAGATATGGAAGAAAAATGACTGTCAAGTTTAAATTTCTGTGATGTAGCATTTTTAGCATCATAGGGGTTTTCGATTAAAAGCTACTGAATAAAATGTATAACAATATGGAAGTATAATAATGAAAACAAATTGTGGCCCTCTAAATTCAAAAAAGTTTCTGAAAAATAGTAGGCCGTGACTTGACACTGGCGGCAGTAATGGCATGCTCCGATTGGCTGAGATTTTGATAGTTCAACATTGATACCGTCAACACAATTGATGTTTCACAGAACTTCCAGAAAAGTCGACTTGAATGTGTAAATCTACTGTGTATTACGATAATAATCACTTGTATTGTGCAACGTACCTTTGCTTGTGTCGTCTGTTTCCATTTCATGTTTCTTTGGAACTAAATTTAAGTATCTGTGTTGCACATTTCCCTTTTTTCACCATAAAAAAAAATATTCTTTTTTTTGTCGATTTTAGATTTTGAAATAAATTTCCTTGAATTTCCATATTTTAACCCTTCAGCTGTGCCAGCCCTGTTCTTTTGTGATGGCTGCATGCAGGAGAAAAATAAGTGTAGAATTATTTCCTTCAAGTGCAAACAAGTGTTTAGCAGCTATAACGTTCTCTTGTAATCAGGGACAGTTCTTATAATCCACGTTGCTCTTTTCCCTCCGAGTGGTGCAGTGGAGATTTGATTGAGCAGAGTTAAAATATTTCATATGGAAATCTATCCAAATCTGCACTCCATATTATTTTCTTGATAATTTCTAATTCTTTTGATGCCAAAAAGTACACATGTATTTAAATTTATAACCAAACATAGGAGGCAACTCGGAAATGGCGAGGGTGGATTAGAAAACATTTCCCAAAGCTTGGCAGACGAAATGCATTCATCAAACTTGAGAGGGTCGTGAACCTTTCCAAACGGCATTGAAAGGGGGGGCCCCCATTCCGGAACAAAAAGAAAGTGTGGCCATTTGAACACTTGTTATTAAAGGTCGAGCCATAAAAATAGGAGAGGGGCTAAGGAGGGTGGGAAGGAGGTAATCACACACACTAATATGTATTCTTCATGATTGCCGGACAAAAGATAGATATACACATTCCACAGCCAAGTGGCTAGTTCCAGTAGCAGACGATTGTTCTATTGAGTGATGCAATGTGCAGTGTACCTTTGAAAGTTGCACTCTCCCTATAATGAAGTGGCAAAATTTTGGTCCCTTGGATTTCGTTTCTGAGAGGTTTTACTCTATAAAGTAAGCAATGCACCAATAGAAACTGTAGATTTCATAAACCTTATTGTTATTGCTATCTTAAATGTCATTGTTATTCAAGGTTCTTAGATGATCATTTACATACTTGAAATTACTTTTATGCATACTTTCATTCGAACTGAACTTTGGAACTCCATATGCTTTAACATGTGGACCAGCCATTGTAAAATGATCACTCGCTGTATCTATACTTGCAATTTAAGCCATAGTCGTTTTAATGGACTTGTGTAACATGTGGACTAATGTAATGTCTCTGACTACCTGAGGGTGACCACTTGGCATCCCATCCACCTCTACTGGCCCCACCACCAATGGACCTGGCTCCTTTCCTTCCCATTGTTACTCCGCTAGCCTTTCCCGCTTCACCCCACCACCTCCTTTCACTTCCCCTCCCCTTCCTCCCAACAAGTGTATATATATATATCCTGGCTTAACACGTATTTTTACCTGATGATGCTGTGCTACGGAGAAACCTGGTCGTGAGTGAATAAATATTTTTATGTGGAATTGCAGGGTGTTTCTCTAAAACCTTTCATTATGGACTTCCACCGTGGTTGATGTGAATGTACATAATGAATTTTGTTCTTTGCATGGGATACATGACAGGGGAGAGGCGGAATATATTATGCTCAGAAATGCAAAACTTATCTTTGCAATGTTGTATTCAAAATACATGCATACTTTTCTCTATACTCTCTCAAAATAATAGGATTATGGGGAACTAATTATGTTGCAAAGTCCAGAAATGCAAGGGCTAATCAGTGTTACTCCCGGGACCCCATTTTCCAATATGTTCTCCATGTCCCCCTCTCCATTTATGCTCTAAAAATATGATGTGTGATTATGCATTAACTAATGAAACTCTCTCGGTAAACGAACATTGATTCACAGGCAGGGAGGCCTTTAAAGTGCATAATTCGGCCCTGTAAGAATCAATTACATCCTGTACAAAATAAAAGGTCTTCAGCACTGGGGGATGATTCTGAACACCCAATATATTGGTTCTTTCAGTATGAAAGGGTTAAAAAGTGTTGGTGATATGCTGCATTCTTGTCTCACTCTTCTTCCTGGCTGAAAACAATCCATTCTACTGTTACCTCTTCTAATATTGCTTGGTTTTTCATACACATTTCCTATTATCCTTCTTCCTCTCTAGCACCTATAGCAGTTTCAACCATAATACAAACTCAAAAACATTTTTTTTCCAAAAAAATTCTCAAAACCAATATAATTATGCATTTTCATTATTGGTCTCAAGGTTTTTGCCATTTGGGGCATTAATGGTGAAAAAATCACTTTCTGCGGTGACATTCACATTGCAAGTCCTAGCCATTTTAGAGTACTTTTCCCATGCCTGCTGTTATCTTATGGTTATTTGTATTATTTTCATTTTTAATGTATGATTATATCAGTTTATATATGTTTTACTTCTGAAGCCATGTTGATTCTGGAAGATAACTGCACAACATTGATCGTCATCTGCATCTGTTTTCAGTTTTCGGGAATTTATGGGTCGTAAGGTTGTATATGCCTTGCGTGGTGGAGAGGAGGGAGTTGCGCAAGCTGCCTTGGACACTACATGTGCTCTGATGCAACCTATGCACTGCCAACATGCTCACTTACATCAGCCTCAGGACATTCGCCAAGAACAGTTGAACAAATCATCACTGCTTTCCTCACGTACCTTCCTCTCATCCTTGTTGGATATGTGGACATCCCATGTGGTTGGTAGATTATTATTGCCTTACTATTTGTATTACTGATATTGAATTGTTGTTATGAAATATTGTTTCTGCAATCCTGAATTGAGAAACATTGTTATCCTTTACATTAAATTTGTATACATATTAGTCTTTCTAATTTTCTTTCTCAGGTTAGTAAAAAAATCATTTTCTGAAAGTAGATTAGTTAAAATCATCGCAATAAGTGAAAAAAAACATTAAGTACCTGATAATCCAAAGATCGTGATGCATTGTCTGAAAAGGAGCAGTTATATACATATATTATGTATACATTGTCTGAAAAGGAGCATATATACACATAAATATACATATATTATGTATATATATATATATATATAATTATCTTTATTCAGTCATTGCATAGCATCAGCTATGATGACTGTCGTCATCACAAAGAATATATAAAAATAAATGTAAATACATACAACACAATGTTAAATACAGTGAGATATGATATGTTCAAACATGATGGTTAAAAAATAATGCTGGAGAAATTCAGGGAAAAATATTTATCTATAGGAAGTATAAAGTCCTAGTGAGTAGTAATTTTTCTAAGGTTACTAAAAAATTGTTCTTGTCAACTTTTTTTGGCAGCATTTTGTAGAACTTGAGACACATACCCACTTATTTTTGGGTGTTAGCTATCCGGCATTGAGGAATATCCAGGTTAAATGTACCCCTAGTGTTATATCATGTATATCAGTCCTTGTGGAGTAATTAGTTATGTTTTCCTTAACATACAACAGAGAATAAAAACATATTAGACAGAACCCTGACCACCTTTTTTGAATTTAAAGTAACAATTTTACATCCGAGGAATGGCCCCAGAGACTAATTCCATGTAATAGATGGGATTGGAAAAAGGCATAATATGCATTAATAAGATACCAATCAAACGTATATAATGTCATGCAATGTAATTGGTGACACTACATGGCAATGATTATTGTAACTTAAAAATTTTTATTATAAATTTTTAAAGTCGAGGAAAAGGATGAGATCATAGTTTATAGACCCTATGTTTTCTTTGCTCCACAGAAACAAAAATGTAAAGTAGAGAATGAATCCTTGTATAACCTCTAGTCAATTACTCTAAAACTCCTACCAACTCATTATTGTAATTATCATTATTTTTTTCTCCTTGACAGAATCGGGGCACTGGTGCCCTTGTGGTTGCCGCTGTATTAGACTTCCTGACCTTTGCTCTCTGTGTGCCTTATAGTGAGACCACCGATGGAATGCATTTTGATACTCTGCTTAAAATGGTGGCAGAAAGAGGTCGCTCATTATTTCGTTTGTTCCAGGTAAGGTTTTCAGTTTTTTCCTCTGGTAAATTGTTGACTTTACCTATACATTTCATCTGCTGGTACGTGAATCATGACTTTAATTGTACTGCATAGGAAATTAAGTTTGTTATTGCCTGGCAAAGATTCAGTACAGAAGGATTTTCAGAGAAAAAAATTAAGCTTGGGATTGTCCCAATATTGACTGAATACCAAATACTTATTGTCTAACATGGTGACTGCTTCTTTGAATCTCCACTGGGTTAAATTCTCCATGGCTACCACACATGGCTACCCTTTTGTTCATAATTTATATGAATATTAGTGAATGGCACTTGCATTTAGCAATCGAGTTGGGGCAAATATTATAATGTGTGAAAAGAGGACATATATCAAAAAATGGAAAAAAACTAAAGACCCGAGCATTGCACCCATGAGCCAGTATAGCAATGTGTACTTGAACACGGCAGAGAGAGATGCAGTGTGATAGGTTATAAATGACATTATAATAGGCATAAAATTTATAATGGATTAACTGAAAACAAACCACAATTTTTAATAGCATTCAAATAAACAGCAGATTAATGGACTGCAGATAAGACAGAAGGTCGATTTCCTAATCCTTAAAACGTTCGTGATGGAGGTGATTTTTGACGTTCATCTTTTGGAGTGTTATGGCGATTTGTCATGTTCATCTTCAGGAGCGTAAATATTGTGGGAAAAAAGTTAAATTTTTAAATTATTTTTCAGTTAAATGTGTTTATTGAGTACTTTAAATGATTTTTTAAACACTATATATGGTTTGCATTTCACGGGAAATAGTTTTATTTTTAATGGAATTCTTCTTGGGTCTCCAACTGGGTAAGTGTGGAATAAGGCTCCAAAGTTTCAACAGCCACCTCGGCCATCGTCATCAAGTTAACTGCTGGGTAGAGTCGGCTGTTGAAACGTCAGAGCCTTATTTTTCCACCCTTACCCAGTTGGAGATCCAAGAAGAATTCCATTACAAAATATGCCGGGAAAGCACAAGATCTTTTAGTTATATTTTTACTTTCCGGGTGATGCCATGCAACCACTAAATGCAATGTCAATAGGCATTTTTTTCTATTGTATTTGATTTGCAAACCTTTTTTTTCAACATACTTGTGATTAGAATATTCTCTGATGTAATAGTAGATCAAGTGGATGATGCAGCCTTACTTTTAATGCCTGTTTGTCTAAGTAAACGTTACGGATATGGCAGGGATAATGCTTATAGTAATTGTAATTATACTGTATATTTTCACTGTTAAAGGACCTTGCTGTCTTGGAATTCTAGCATTGTAACAATCCTTTCGTAATTGCTAGATTATTTGTTCCGTGAGCTCGCTGATTAGCTGAGCCATAAAACGAGGTCTAAAATATAAGTAGAGTGTAGAAAACCATATCACTGCAACTCTCTCGATTAGACATGCCTTGGACTGTGGCATACTGCAATTGTTTTGTTAGCCATATCTCCTATATGTGTTTTTTTGTTATATTTTTTCTTACCACCCATATAAACAGTTTGCCAGTTATATATTTTTTCTTATGAGATTCCTTCTTACTAGTATTTATTTCGTCATTCTGTATGTATTATTCCTAGAAAATTTGTAACCAGAACCTATCAATTTTTATTTTACGTATGAGATCTTTCACTAACTCCTTCTTTGGAGGGAGCCTTCCCCCTCTTCTGCTGGTTTCTCCACTTTCTTATAAAGGTTTTATTGTGAGATGGCAGTTTTCGTTTACCCTAGACACCCATCATTCATTATGACCCAGCAAACTTCTCTTGCCCTGAGCACATGAATTTTATTAGACACTGACAACTTTCCCCTACCCTGGGCACTAGAGTTTTATTTTACAGCTGCAGAATTTGCTTGCCCTCGGCAAATTCTATGAACTGGCTTTTACAAAGAAACATCTCATTCCGATTTCCTTTTTAGCAGAAAGTTTAGAACTGCAGTTTTACCAGTTACATTATTATTTATAGCAATTTTTTACATTCATATTTCAATTTCATCTTTTTTTCCACTCCTGAAAGTTATGCTATTTGTATTTTATTATTCTCTGTAAATAAATTTACTTGTGGTAAAAAAACAAGAAAAATTGTTAATTAGAGTAATTTTTTGAGTTATGTCACTTATTAATTCTTTTCTGGAGCCTTCTTATATGTCATTGACTCTCAATATAGTGAACTGCAAAAATTACAATTTTTTATTTATAGTATACTACAAAAACCATGAACTGAAATGTTTTCTTCCTTTGTGAGTGTAAATGTGAAGAAGATCCTTATTGAGGGGCTTGTGCGCCATGTCTAAATTAGGTCCAAGACTTTAACCTAAATAAATGTGCAACAGCTGTCTGGAAAAATATATTCCAGCAAACTTACTTGTCCAAATTCAGCTAAATAGAAATAAAAACATTGGGCCAAGTTAAATTCTTAGGTGTTACTTTAAAATCAGATCTGATATGGGAAAATGATATTCATATTATAAATGCAACTGATTTGGAGATACTGGTTTTCATTATTCATCATTAAACTAATGGGGGGAACAAGTAAAAAAATAAAGAGAAGTGTTACGAGTTTTGTTGGAAAAGAACAGAACTTTCCCAAAGCTATAGTAATTTTTAATTTCATCCATTAGATATTAAGATCTTTATTGTACTTCCATGTAAATTCATTGCTTTTTTCCCCGATTGCAGCATCCTTCCCTGGCAATAGTGAAAGGTGCTGGTCTTGTTATGCGTGCTATTGTTGAAGAGGGGGAAGCTGAAGTGGCAGCACGTATGCAAGACCTGGCACTTGCTGAAGGAGCCTTGCCTAGACATTTGCTTGCAGCATTATTTACTCTCCCACCTTCAATGGTAAGTTGGATTTTATTAACAGATTCTCTTAACTTGAGAATATCCTATGGTATATATTACATAGGAGTACATATATGGTATATATTTTTCTTTGAAGGTTTTGAATATCAACTCACAGGCCACGGTAGTAATTTTCACTGTAGTCAAATATACCAGGCTGACTATCAAAGTCCTGTCCTAGTTTCTTTTCTGAGAGAGAGTCTTGTTGATGTATTAATATGTTGTGATGTAACGAAAGATTTAAAAATATCCTTCATTGGGAATATTGTTGAGTTAATTAAACTTGTTTAGTTATTAAAGCTGCTTTACAGGACCATTGTCAGAAGTTTGGGATGAAAATTAATAGTAAGAAAATGAAAGTAATGAGATTTTTCAGAAATAAGAAGGCTAGGCTAAACATTCTGCTAGAAAGGAATAAATTAGAACTGGTAGAAAAGTTTACTTATTTGGGAAGCATCATAGAGGAAAATGTACTTATTGGCATAACTCTTGGGCCTGCTGAACTATTGTGTGTACATACATAGAAACTTATAATCACTTTGTAACTTGTCGATGATTAAATAAGATGATTTCTGATGTTATTGTGATGAAATACAATGTTTTCAGAGTGTCATGGCATCAAGAACAGAAAATTCCAATAAAAATGGGCCTCTTGTTGTGGACAGCCGTCTGTTAGCCCACAGGCAACTTTCAAGGCATCTGGTTGGGCTCTGGGTAGCTGGGCATCCAACAGCCATGGGACTGCTGAAGAGAATCATGGTATGGCATGTTAATTCAATTTGTAAACCTAGTGAATTCGCAGATTGGCTGCACTCTCACATTGTGTATCACTTTAATGTATATGAGTTATGTGAAAGATAAGAATGTTGTCCTATATATGTATATATTTTTTTTCAAGGAGGTGCCAGAAGGTAAGTTTCTTACGGACCAACTCCAGAAAGTAAACATATAATTATGGAAATATTTATTGTAGCAATTAGAGTGATTTTTCGGTTACTTTTGAAAATAATCACCACTAGAATTATTGTTCAAATGGTGGGATCTTCGTGTCACAGAATTCTAACAATCCAATCATCCTGCGTGCAACTTCTGGAAAAAATTTGTACATTTTGAGATTTAGGAAGTCTTTTCAGGTTTTCTGTGACCCTGTGACCGAATTACTGGTGAATGCATTTTCGATGTGCTCATTACCTCATCATCCTGAAGATTGACTGCATAAGTGATGTGCCATCTGTGTTCACATGATGTGCTGTCCATATATGCCAGACAAGAGCTGACAATGAATTTTGATTGACCATTCTCTCAACTTTGGCTCTATCTGTGAGCACTCAGGATATCCCAAACATTGGGTCATTCACTGTTAAACATAATGTGTATCCCTTTTGGGTACAGGTGGCTCCCGAGTTACATAATTAATTCATTCCAGTACCAGCTACCTAAGCCTAAATTTGCGTATGTCAGAAATTACTCCCATAATAACAGTAGAGCTGGAAAAATGGGAATTTGAATAAAAAATCATTGGATGTGTACGAAAATACATTAAATTCGTTTTTGGAATACAGCATAGGGGGTTATCACATTAAAACTCATGTTTAGCGATATTTTCTTAACATGTAGTCTATTATACGAGCATGGAAAAAACATATTGGACATAAATTACTCACGCAAAATGGTATTTTCTTGGACAGTAGCCGTTCATGTAAGTACAGATTTACGCAAGTCTTGCGTAAAGTCAAGGCTTATGTAACTCGGGGGATGCCTGTACATTCATAATGCCATAGACTTCAACAAGTCTTCAATGCTCATGGTTGAAATCTGAATAATTCTCTCACTTGGTGAAGTCAAAAGTTGGCACAGTCATTGTCACAGTTATACACTGACCATGAGAGAAGATTCATGGCATTAATTGCATGATGTCACTGTTATCAATACATTGAATGTCATAAGAGTGAATACTTGAGTGGCATAAGAATTTGGGAACTTTATTTTTCAGAGGATAACATTATGTTCTATATTGCTACTCAAAGTTAATTTTTTAAATGTAAGATTCAGTAATAATGAAGTTATTGTGTAGTGTGTCAAATGTTCTGCTCCTAGTTCTTGAGGTCTATCATATATGTCCAGGGTTGTTTTTATACTAAGGCCTACCTTAATTAACTGTATACTAATGAAATGGTTAATTTTAAATCCATTGAGTTTTGCTTTGGTTAGCTGTGATTCCCCATTTCCATGCCACAATCATCCTAATATGAATAATAATAATCTTTATTCATCTTGAATTAACAAGCATGGCAAGTGCTATGATAGATGTCATCAAACAAATGAACTAATATAAAACACACACAAACAACTATAAACATAGAGAAATCAAGATCATAATACTCCTCCGGGGAGTTGAGGAGTTTGGAGATGAGCCAGTCATAGAGAACCCTATATAGTTTTGGCAGAGTTAGGGAGCATATTAAGGAATTTAATTGGCAAACCCTCAACCGTGTATGTTTTGTTTATTCGACATAATGGTATTCCTATGGAGTTTTTATCGCTGGTATTGTGATTGTGCACATCACCCCTAATAGAGCACATGTCCTGATTTGCACCATTGAGTGAAATAAAAATATATTGTAAACTGTCATAATTTTTAGATTTTTAAAATGAGGTCTACAGTGATCAAGTTGACCTACATTGGCTAAAATTCGGATTGCTTTTTTCTGCATCAAGAGTATTGGTTTTACATCAGATGAATGGCCCCAGAACCTAATACCATAAGTGATATGAGAATGTTTTATCTGTGAAAGATTTGTCCACTGGGCTTGCTTGACATCATCAACCATGACATTTCGAATGTGAAGTGGAAAACCTCGACTTTTCTCAGGATTATTCAAGAGTGTAATTAGCCTCAATCACCAAAATATTTATTTGAAGTAGTTCACATAGATACTTAATTTAAAATTTGACATATGCCATTATAATAGAAGGTGAGGTAAATTGTAACTTAAGCGTATGTGCTAATTTAGATTAAGAATTTTTTTGTAGTTCTATTTTTTTTTAGTATGTTTCCTTTGGAAGCATGCAATACTACTTTTGTGTGGAATGAACTTAGTAAAATAAAGTCAAGTACATATTCAATTTTAAAGTGATCAATATCCTGTCTTCACCTGATAACACACTTGTTTTTTATTCATTAGCCAGCAGGTTTGCTTGCATACCTTGACTCGGAAGAAAAGGTGCCTCCTCATGAAGAGGAACATCTTTTGGAAAGAGACAATCTAAAACTTGCTCAAGCGGAGAGTGAAGGAAGAAGTGGAGGTTGGAGTTTTCGTAAGCCAACGGCTGCACAGTGGGCGAATATGGAACGACAGCTGCGCCTTGTGGAGAAGCAAGTTGAGGTAAACGGAGCCTGTGATTCTTATGATACAGTCATGGTATTTTTATTTCACTTCGCAGAAACCTATATTTAGCCAACAGTGTTAGCCTCTTGGGTAGCATACTTGCTGGTTAAGCCAAAGGTCACAGGTTCAAGTCCTGCCCAGGGCATGGGTGTTGTATTTGTCCGGATGGATTTTTTTCCTATGACTTGAAGAGGTGCGAAATGACCATAGATGTCAAAGCACCCTATAGACAAAAATACTGCTACTACAGAAACCTATATTTGTAGGACCAGAAATCATGATTTCACCTTTAAATAAATATTGTTATTCAGTTTGTTACTTTTATTGATATAATTTCTTTACAAATTATCTTATGGGACAATATCAAATTCTAGAGATATAAAATCATTTTTCTGTGCCCTAGTCCTCTCAATTCTAGAATACAACTCTTTTATCTGGAAACCCAATGAAAGTCTCCTATTCTCTTTCGGTTGAAATTGTACAAAATACATATTTGATACTCGTTAATTATCATGATAGGACTTCCACATTTAATATTAACTGCTGAAAAACACTGAATAATCACTATTGACAGGCTATTATGTAGTCATAAAATTAAAGATGTTATTTTCCTATACAAAGTGTTAAATACAGTAGAAGTCCGCTATAGCAAGTATGGCTTATAACAAGAGCATCGAAATAGCGAGTGATCATTTTGAGTTGATTGGTCCATGTGTTAAAACATAGGGAGTTCCAATGGTTATTACGAGTGGTCACACCTGCACTATCGCTATAGCGAGTATATTTAGCTGTATGTGGATCCAAACACACATTACATTGTCATGCCTCGCGAATCTTCATTGTAATGAAGACTTTACAAGAGACTTTGTGGTTTGATATCACAGACTTTCCTGGGGAATGACTGAACAACTTATCTTGGAATCTGTTCAGCAGTCTGTCATTTCCTGCTACTATTTCGTCCTTATAGCCGATCAAATGGAATAAAAGAACATATGGAGCTGTGAGCTAGACTTGTAGACAATACAGGAAAATCCCATTTGTCTGTGTTGATCTTAGCAGGATGGCCAATCTCTCGACTCTCCTCTTATTTATGAAATCTTAATTGTTAACTGCAGGCCATACCTTATCTATGATTTTTCACGAAACAGCCAAAGATAATACCGATGCATGACGTACATTAGTTACAAGTGCATGACTTTTGGTGACAATATTTTAAAATCCTTTAGATGAAACGATCTATTTTCAATGCATTTGCAGATGGATTGATACAACTACTTCATGGCTCATTTTGGCCTACTTTTGGTGCAGTTATAAATGCCAGAAGTGGCGAATTTAAATGACAGTCGGCTATAACGAGTGTGCTTTTTAACGAGAGATTTTTTTGTGATTTATCAGCTCTCGTTATAGCGGACTTCTACTGTACTTTGATAAATTATCCACTTCTTTTACATTTTGAAACAAGTCATTATACCAGAAATGGTAGCCTTTTCCACATTGTATATTGTAAGAGTAACTATGGTTTAAAATCCAGTAATTAGAGCTGTCACAATATTGAAGAGGCATATATTCTAGATTTTCAGGCATAACTGTTTGGAAATCCATTTCTGAGAAATAAGAATTACATACTACGTATTTTTCCACTAAGATTTTTAATCTGGTATGACTAGTTTCAACGCTACGGCGTCATCTTCAGGTATAAAAAAATCATACATAGACAGTCATTTATAAATACTCAGGTAAGGCAGTGGGGGCATGCAGCTGCCTGTATAGATGTGTGTATAAATGACTGTCTATGTATGATTTTTTTGTACCCGAAGATGACGCCATAGCATTGAAACTAGTCGTACCAGATTAAAAATCTTAGTGGAAAAATACATAGTACGTAATTCTTATTTCTTTGAAGAGGCATAATGAAGAACTAAATATATTTTGACACATTTCCAGCCTTTAAAAATTAAGCAATTGCTTTATAAATATTGTTGAATTGTTTTACTGTTGTATTATTTGTATTATGAAGCATTTTGATTGATAAATATTTTTTTTATCTATTTTATTTTAGAGGTGTATTTGGTTTTTTTGCATTGTCATAGATTTTATGATTTGTTTTATTGTACTTTTGTGTCTAGTTAATGTGCCACCAAAGTCAAAAGTCCTTCCCCTAATAATAATAATGCACTCACTGGTTTCCCTTTTTTTTGTTTTGTGAGAATTGTTCTTTCTTTGTTATGTTTACTATAGCATTCATAACAAAATAAAAGTACTAAACTAGATCTGTAACTACTAAGTCCCACTTACATTTTAATAATTGTGTATATCTATTTCAGCCCTGAACCATAAGAATGTAAAACAAGCGCTCTGTGAAAAACAATTTTGGTTTTACAATACTTGATTACCAGAGTTTACAAATTGTGGAATTATGAAATTACCAATTTACCATTTGTTTTTGTGAAAATATACAAATTAATAAAACAAACATTGTTTTTATCATGGAATTCCACAAAGTGATGCACTCCTCATGGAAAGTGCACCATTTGCAGTAATACACTATGATCATTTATTCTTGTTATTCTTCTCATAAAGTATATTCTTGTGAATATGTCATAGTGTTCATGAATCTATGTATGTATAATAATTTTCTTTAACAATTAATGTAATAAAAAAGGAATAATTCATGAAATTCTTAAGGATGGGTAAAGTCCTAGTGGAGGAGGTAGCTCACAATTACAATTTTCTCTTGACAGCGGACCCTACAACATTGGAGTGCCAGAGTTGGATTCTCTCCCGATTGGGTTCCAAAATCAGGGTTGGGCAGTTCAAAGACTGCCAGCGCAACTGCAGACTTGAGTTCTCGGCCTATTGTCCTGAGAAAACGAAGGGAGAGAATCAAAAGTGAGGCCAATTGGCCATTATTTTACTACCAATTCGGGAAGGATCATGGATTGCCAAATCTCATTTGGAACCATAAGGCAAGTTAGTCAGCATTACAAAATCATAAGTGAAAAATAGAGCCTCAGTTTTATAATTCTGAACGCAGCATTCCTAATTGATGACCTTGGCTTATGTAATAATAATATATTTATTCACCTTCAGTGTTACAAGGTATGTAAGGGATTTTGTGCAGTAAAAAATACCAAAATATCATCGATAAAAGGATTCTTCAATATGAGGAAGTCATTTAATACATAATGAAATAGAAATAGGCCATAAAGAAAAAAAATAGAAAAAGAAATAGAAAACCCAGCCTACACTTCCTAATCAGCAGATGAATGCTTGACTGTCTGCAGTAAATTCTTTAAGGTCATAGTATGCCTTTTTTTTGCAAAGCTTTTTAAATCCGAGATTTAAACCTAATAATGTCCAAGTTCTTAAATTTGTCAGGCAGTTTATTGTAAAATTTAATGCCCACACTGAGTGGACTTTTTACACAGGATGATGTGTTATGTGGGATTAACCTAAGTGTGTTTGCCTGCCTGGTGTGATGAGCATGGGTTCCAATATAGGGGCTGTAATATTGAAAGTTTTCCTTAACAAACATTAAGATGTCCATAATATATATGCAAGGTAAAGTTAGTATTTTGTCTTTTATGAAGTAAGGTCTACAAGAGTCCTATGGTTTCAGATTATTAATTATCCTCACTGCTCTCTTTTGTAGTCTGAAAATTCTGTTTATAAGACTACTAGAAGCCTGGCCCGAGAAAATAATGCCATAGTTAAGTCAACTGTAGAATAGACCATAGTAGAGTGCTGCATCTTTGGAGCAGTTTTGATGGATGATTCTTAGGGCAAAATATATGCAGCATATCTTGCTTCTCTTAAATCATGAGGTTGATAATGTTCATATTTCTATTTGTATTGTTCTGGCTATAGTGATTTCGTTGTTGAAATTCCTGTAGCTAATATTATTGTATATTTATAATTTTAAGGCTCTTTTTTACTTATAGCAAGAGTTAAATGAACTCTCTGGAGAGGAAATTCCATTTTATAATTGGCTCTCCATAATTACTGAGATGTGTAACAATTTCCCATGAATCAGGGGTATTTATTCAGCCACCTAATGAGGCTTCATTTATTTTTTTAATTCATTCAATAAATGTTTTGGTCTGAACGTTTTTAATCGTAATTGGTATAAATCTGTGGTTTGCTCCCCTGATTTCTGAACATTGACCCTATGATAAAATTATCATATAATATTGTATTCAAAACTTCCAGGAACACTATTCTATTTAAGAGTTATGCCTGCTGTTCAGTGTATCATGGATTTCCATTGTCACTCCATTTTGCAAATTTCAGAATAAGTCTATAACAATGGTGTTAAATTATTCCATTGTTAATTTCATACTCAAAAAATTATTTTTGTATTAGGGGTATAGTTTTTTTTTTTAGGAAGAAATTTTTGTTTTGAAATGTCATGCATCAACCATAGTAAAACTTTTCTTATCAGTTGACCCTCTCTGTTTAGACATGTTTAGGTTTTTAGGCAAAGCTATCACTAAAATTAATTATTTCAAAATTATCTCTTGTTCACACATTATTAATTTTCTGCTTATGATGTCCTTATGGATGTTCATGAAATACATAAATACATACATTTGAATTTTATGTCATTAGTACATTTATTTATTAGGGTTCTCACTCCTGGAATTCTCATCTACCACCAAAAATCATACCTTACCATACAATTGTGAAGCTTTATTGTTGAATCAGAATAATAATACAAATAAACAAATAATGTAATAGAATCAGAATAGAATAATCTTTACTTTTCCCCATCAATAATTTTGAGCTTGCTCAGTGGTTTTGCTGACAGAGGGTTTTTTTTGGAATTAGCTCCTCTAGAAAGTTGGCCCTGGATAAGGTTGAGAGGATACCAGGGGGAAAGGAATTGCTTATAGAGGGATGGAAGGAAGAAAGGAACAGAATCTGTAAAGTTAAGCATGTACTGCATGTGGAATAATGGGGCAGTGGTTGGGAAACAGTTTTTCATTTAGTGACAAATTTTTTTTATGAACATATTCCACAGTTTTGCATTATTTCTAAATGTCATATTTAAGGGTATCTGGAATAAAGTCGTAAATGGGTGGTGGATTTTTCTAAAATTGAGAAAGTTGCTGTTTTCAAATCACCTCTTATATTCTTTTATTCTGATTGAGAAATTCTTCTCCATTTTCCCAGCCAATGATCAGTGTGGAAAGTTTTCATATGTTGTCTTAGAATCATTAGTTTCTTTAGCAAGTCTTATTGAATGTTCTTATCCTTATATGTATATGTGTTAATAAAAAATGTGTTCAGCTCTCAAAAATCACTTAATTATTTTGAACTGATGGAAGCATTGGTATTTCTTCATTTAAATAAGTACATATAATTCTTCTTCATCATATAAAGTGTTATGCTTCCACATTTCCAGCAGTGATTCCCCTTTTAATGCCAATCAAAACAATTTCAATACCCATGGCTATAGACTTTTTAAAGTTTATCTATTTCACATATTTACTAGATGGTTTTTGTGTTTTTAGATTACTTCAGTCTTCCACCTAAATGTTTTATGAGAGCTGGTATTCTTTGCAGACAAGAGATGAGTTAAGAGATGCACTGGACAACGAAGTCAAGTCATTTGTCGCTGATCGGGAAGTGGCAAGTTCTGGAGGAACCCTCTCAGTATCTTGGAATCATGCTGAATTTGAAGTGACATATCAATGTCTAGCTGATGAAATTCGTATCGGAGACTATTACCTTCGCCTCCTCCTGGAACGAGATGGTGTTAACACTGGCACTCTGAAAGCCCCCAGTGATAACTCAAATCAAGAGAGCAACAAAAGTTCCTCGACGTCATCATCTCCAATACGCAGATCGTAAGTCTGTATTCCTGGCTGGTATGTTTTCTTTTTCTGTGTGCGGCAATTTTTTTCCATATACATACGTACATAGTTTGGAAGGACATTAGACTTACTGAATAAATAAATTTCATAATTTTGGAGAGATACTTGCAATGCATTTGTCAGTAATGATGAATTATGTAGTATTGACAGACAAATTTCTTTTTCAGTTATGAATTTTTCAATGACCTCTACCACCGATTCTTGCTGAGTGCAAAACCAGAAATGAAGTGTATGTGCCTTCAGGCAATGGCAATAGTGTATGGGAGACATCATGATGATATTGGGCCATTCTCGGACACCAAATACATTGTCGAAATGTTATTTCGGGTCGGTAATATTTTTTAATTATTTATAATATATATGTATGTATCATGAACTATGAAATTAATATGATGGAAGAAAAATCTCATCACTTTTATTATCGCTTAACCGCAGTGTATGGATAGGACGGAACGGGATCGACTGTTGATCTTCATATCCAACTTAGCCCTCGTCCGTCGCAATGTGAAGGAGTTTTTGGATGCCAATGGTGTCAGGGTATTGGTTGATCTTCTAACGCTTGCACACCTGCATGAAGGCAGGGCAACTCTTCCCACCGCTGCCATTCTAGCTGGGAATACCATTGAGGCTGCACCCAAAGGACAAGGCGAATCGAGTACCCGGGAAGAAGAAAAAGAGTGGTATTATGGGGGAAGTTCTGAAGAAATGAAGGGGCCTATTACATTCCGGGAGGTAAAGAAATTTCTGAATCATACATGTTATTAAATTATATAAAATGCATAAATTATATTCTTTTGACTTTAGGGTATTATTTCACCATCCATCCAATTAGAATTGTCGCACAAGTTATTGAAATCTATTTCACTAGGGAGCAATTTTGACTAACCCTTTTAAAGGCAGCCTCAGCCAGACTAGTATGTGTGAAAAATGCCAGGGCTTTTTCAAGGAAATTGTGTGTTTTCACATAGAGATCTACATATCTAATATATATTAATACCAGTCTGTTGGAGTTAATGTTTTTAATTTTAATTCCAAAAAGCTACACAGTGAATTAAATATTTCATTTTTTCCTCTCCTAAACAGTTTATGGAAAATATCATTTATTTTTTTAAAAAGTGGGGCCAATAGATCAGCCTGTGGCATTTTTCACATGTACCTTAATGGCCGATGGATTGGGCCACTGAACAGTGGTATGAACCACCCAAAAATCTCCAAAATTCGAAATGTGAATAGATTTGCATAGAAATGTATATTTAGGGCTTTTTAAAGGTTGGTGAATTCGAATTAGGAAATAAAATTACAACTTTCAAAGAAATTAAAGATCGAATTGCAGAAAAATTATTTTTGGCAGAGATTTTTGAGGTCTTTAAATTTGGAATTAAGATGTAATCCCAAAATTCAAAGTTTAAATTAAATATTCTTGACATATTCAAATATTTTAGCCCGTTTATTAAATGCAGTGACTCAATCAGTTGAATATTAAACAATCACTTAATACAGTAAGATGACATTAGATCATATATACATGGAACAACCAATATACTCAAACGGCAACTTTGTGAACAGAGATTTATCACTGGTTTTTTTCTCACCTGGAGTACATGCATTTGTGTCTTCTATATATGATGTAATCATAATAACCTCTGAACACACTCTTTGATTTTTTTAAATTTTGGGCTGGTTTTTAAGTTTTTCTGACCACTGTAATCTAGTACTAAAAGGGTTAGTACTAAAAGTATTAATGAATATCCTTAAAGTAAAGAATTTTGAATTGTGGCCATTGGAGAATTTGGTGAAAGCCATAACATAATCCTTGATGGACGTATGGGATAGATACCTGAGACATTTATGAAAATTTTTGGGTTATTCATGTAGTTTGACTCCTCTTACAGATGCAGAAGCTTTGGAACGAAAACAAGTTGACTGCTCGCACACGTTGTTGGGCCCAAGGAATGGATGGGTGGCGACCATTAGTCCAAGTTCCTCAGTTACGTTGGACCCTTATAGCGGCCAACAGCAATCCTCCTGTAATGGATGAGAGTCGCCTAGCCATGCTCATCCTTGACACGCTCATACGAATGTGTAATTTTTTTCCGAGCAGGTAAAGTTTTCACACTGTCTTGATATTTAAAACAGTACAAGTTCTTGTATCTCTATACTTTATTTGGCTCAAGAGATTATAGAATTGTATAGTGGTGTTTTCCTTTGATTTTTCTTGCTGTAATTTGATTAAAATTTAGGTGAATCTATCATTTTACTACCTTTGCATTAGTCATTGGGCACACTATCCTCAGGCTAACTCAGCTGGCTATAGAAATATTCTATCCAAGCACCTGGAAAATCTGGAAGCATTACTGGAGTAAATTAAAATGTTTTTATATCCTTAGTTTTTTTTGGAATGTAATGAGCTCTACCATTACCTATCAAACTGACCTTAGGATTGAACACTGGCTTTTGGTTTTTTCATAGTTTTTTTATTAGTTAATTGACATCAGAATATTAGATGCTTGAATCTGCTTTACAATAAATCAAGATGCAGTCATGCATGGTAGATTCTAAGTTCAATCATGTAAATATACTATTATCATTTAATTGAATACATATAATGTTTAATTGTTTTAGTACTAATATTTATTTTGAGAAATTTTTCTCAATGAAATTTTTTGTCAAATAAATTCTTCAGCAGTAAAATATAATGTCACGTAGTCATACTAATAGTCAAGCTGAATCCCTGCAAAGTGTAATCTTCATTCTGGGATTTATTTGTATCCCAATCCTAAATATCCATGTATTTTTATCGGGAATAATCCCCATCTATCTTCAGATGAGATGGTATCAGACATCACTCAGTGGAATCACTCCATTATTAGACACTTTGTAATTCCACAAACACATTGTTGCCTATATGTATATATTTTTTGTCTTCTGACTTCATTAGCATGATCTTAAGATAGGGTAAATCCTGAAAGCAGAAGCTTAATGAGGGTTTCACAGGATTTAATATTAGCTTGAGATTCATCAAAACATGTTGTGTACATTCCATTACGAGGGTGGTCTGAAAAGTTTCTCACCCAACAAAGATGAAAGATATTTTTTCTGAAATTTTTTTTTATTTTCAACATAGTCTCCTTGTAACTCTACACACTTCTCTCAGCGATGCCTCCATCTCTGTAACCGTCCAAAAAGTACAATGCGTTTTTCTTTGCAAAATAATTGTTCACGAAGATGATTGCCTCTTAATTTGATGAAAATCTATGAAAATCATTTTAGATGAAGGAACAAAAAGAAGTCGCTTGGGGCTAGATCTGGTGAGTAAGGCGGATGGTCAAGCAGTTCAAACCATAATTCCTGGATTTTCGCCATGGCAACCGCTGAGATGTGAGATGGTGCGTTGTCTTGGTGAAACAGGATTTTCTTTTTCTGCAAATGTGGATGTTTTTCCGCAAGTTCTGCCTTCAGCTTGTCAAGTAATGAGTTGCGTAGTATGCCCCTGTAATGTTTTTTTCCTTTTTGAAGATAATCGATTAAAATAACTCCATGACTATCCAAAAAAAACAGTCGCCATCACTTTCCCAGGTGAAAAAAAAGTTCTTGCTTTTTACTACCCTGATTACTAACTCCGGACATGTGACTACATCTATTGTGATCTCTAATTGTGCGAGGAAAAAATGACATTT
>WURS02474421.1:14160966-14199662 GCA_011762765.2 Rhinocypha anisoptera
TGAGTGGGGTGGGGGGGGGGGGGGGGGGGGGGGGGGGGGGGGGGGGGGGCAGAAGAAAGAATAGCAGGGTGTGGGATGTAATTGGTAACCGTTGAAATACATAAACTTACTTAGTAGATGTAATTCAAGCAGACCAACACGAGCAAGTATAGGGGTGGAGGGGAGGGAAGAGCCTCAATAGTTTCTGTAAATTTGGTTAATTGCTGCTTTGGCCACTTTTTTCTCGTGTAGTTTACAGTCATTAACCAAATTTACAGAACCCAGAATTTAGACAGAGAGAAATGGTGGAAACTTACTTTCCTTGGGAACTTCTCCATCAAACTCAGGCAATATTTTAATAAACACAATATTTGCATTCTCCAACAATAAGAACATGAAAAATCTCATTTCTCATAGCAAAGGCAAAACGAACAAAGTACACAGAAGCAGAGTATATGAACTCAAGTGCAACAACTTCTCAGTGGTTAATATAGGCCAAACGGGGAGGAGGTTTCAGGGAAGGGCCTGTTAGCATAAGAATTGCTTCCTCAAGAAGGATTACGAATCTCAGTTCGCCAAACACCTCCTTGCAGTTAAACTTTTACACTTTCAAGACAAGGGGCCCGGACTTGAGCAGGTTTAAAATCATTATGAATGCAGGTAGTCTACTGCTGGTCAATAAAAATACTTTCCCCCACTACTCCCCTCTCCTCTGTATTACTCACCAGAGTTCTGACCCTTCTCCCCTTGGGGATACCAATCGTGAAGGAGTCAATGAGGAGCATGCCTTTCCAACCCTCACCCCTCCTTTTTCCCCTCTCCTATAACCCACTTACCTCCCTCCTCTTCTTTCTGACTGTATATATTCCAATGTGAGATGTGAATTGTACCTGATGATGCTGGGATTCATCGAAACATGGGTCGTGCTAATAAAAACCCTTATGTGAAATACAAAGTTTTTTCTTATATTTCATGAAGGAAAGAGGGTCGTGAGGGGAATTATTGGGGGTTGGGGAAGGAAATGCTTGGGAACAATTGAGGGGGGAAGCTTGTAGCATGACACAGTCAAAGTCATTACAAATCATGGTTCTATTTTCGCCCTGTCTGTAGAAAGTAATTTCCATTTGTTTGAGAGCATCCATTTTCCTGCCTTTCTTCAAAATATGATGTTTCAGGTAAAAATCATTAAAGTGGTCAAATTTCAAACACATACTAGGCAAAGCTAGACTTCGGGTCACAGTTTCCGAAGCATTAATTGTGTTCCTTCATCCTAGTTTCACAAGATCAGTCAGTTTGGCCAATGCACGCTGCATCAAAATTAGTGGTTTGGCATGTCAATTTATAAATCCCTGATTGGGAGAGTAAGTTACATTTATCCTCACTGTTACAGAAGAACTTACAGTGATAACCACCTTTACTGGTGGATGAGAGGCCATGCAGATAATTGACTTTAAAATTGTAATATCATTGCTTTATTTTTATTTTGAATTGATGGTTTTTACTATTGAATCTTTACATGTGAAATAGTTATTTCTTGCAGTAAGTAAAAAGTTCAATTGACGGTACATATTTTCTACATTTTTTCAGGAGCTCCTCCAGGAGTAGCAGGTTATTTGACCCAAGGAACAACGAAAACTCTCCCCGATGCCCCCCCTCCACTAGACACCAGAGATGATGACAACAATTCCATCTGATGTCGGAGCACAGCGGTGATTTTGACATTTACAGAATTGCCAATAATAGGTGCTATGTAAACTTTTTGGCTGCGAATAATTATCATCTGGAACAGTTTTATATGAAAACCAGTGTTGATAGGTGGGATGGCCAAGATGATTACAAATCTGTGAAGTTATTTTTGTTTGATTGTCTCCTCTGAAGAATAAAAATGTGTGGAAAGTGCATTCAAATGGTTAGGAAATCCGAAAAAAAAAAGCTTTCAAGTTACTAGTCAAGGAACTGAAATTAAAGATTCAATGAAATTGAGGGAAATTCTATAGGAACATGAAGAGGTGACAGGGTATTCACATGTGAAGTTTCAGTGTTGTTCTTCCTGACATGTGATGAGATGTCGTACAAATGCAGTGCATTATTCATTTAGTTTGGATTAAAAAATTCATATGTGAAGGGAACTACCTATGTTTTTTCCTCTTCAGTGAAAACAGTTTGAGGCATAGGCAAAGACTTGCTTTTTTCTGTGATTGAGGAAGTGGAAATAATATTTCTGATGGCTGTTATAAATTTATATATGGAAGTGGTTAAATTTTCCTGGTGACTAATGAGAGTGATATGAACATGTAAATCATGACTTGTCAGGGAATGGGTAGGCATCATATCTTTTTTCTTGCCAACCAATACATGATAAATAAATATATTATATATATATACAAGTGAGTAAAAGAAAAATACATGAACAAATTAGAAATATCTTTGTATCAAATTTGCTAAATAGTACAGTTTTTGTACTTATTAATAAAAATGTGTATGCATTCCTGTACTTATGTAAATACACTGTCATTATTATTCAGTAAGCATTCATTTATGTGCTATTATATCTTAGTTTTGTTAAAATATATTGATTATATAAGTTTATATATAATAAATACAGTGTTACTTTTGAAAAAGCTTCTCATTTACTCCACAAGAATTAGAAAATTATTTTAAATTGTGCAATGGAGATTATTCCTGTTTGAGATGGATTCACCTGTATTTTTTCCTACTTTGTGCTAATATTTCAAGTTCATTCCAACAGAAGTGATATTTATTTCAAACTTAGAGTAATTCTCATATACAATAAAAATAATGTTGTCCTGTACATTGTCATTGTTTATACCAAATGGGGAGAAGTGAAGTACATGTGCCCTTCTGTAAAATAAACATGTGAACTCAATTGTCTCAGGCTTGACAGCGTGGAAATTCATCTTGACAAATGAGGAAGACTATAACTTTCCACAATTATATTTATTTGGTATGACACTTATGCATTCGAAACTAGTCATACCAAAGAAATAAAATTGTGGAAAGTTACAGTCTTCCTCATTTGTCAATAAACATGTGTATTTTTGTATGCATCTTCTAAATAGAAATCAATGATTTTCAGCAATAACAATTGAATTATAATAGGATTTTTTATCACTTTGACTTCAATACAATTACATATTATTGCTATTCTAAAACAGAAAAATAGAATGCTGAAATAAGCTTCCAGTGGGTTGCAGCAAGTATGTATTACAGGAAGAAAATCCCAGACTAGTTGTCCAGAGCCAGAACACTACTTTTCCTTCACACATTTTGGTTGGTAGGGTGTATGGAAAATGTTGATTATGCTTAAATAGACAAATTATACTGCTTTTGGTTAGAGATCTCGAATACACAAATTTGTGGTTAACAACCTCTAGATGGGTAATCCCTCCCTGATATCCCATATATACCATTCTATTTACATATTTTATACATATGACAAATATCATTAATGCTATTAATAATTCATCATCATAAATACTTCAATCTTAAAATTGGTTGACTGTAGCCCTCCATCCTTCCCTATCTAGTGCTAGGTCTCTTACTCCTTGGTAGGTCTTCCTAATTTCTCATAAAAGTTACCCATAAATACAAGTTACCCTCATATTTGTCCATCAGTCGTTCTCATGGAGTCTTCCCCTCTATTTCTCCTTCTATTATATTCTTCATGAATACATCAGGGTGTGTTCTATCCACCTTATTCTTCTCTTCCTTATTGTACTCCACATTGACTTAGCTCCCTCCACTCTTTTGTACTCTTCCTCTGTCCATCCACTTGATTTTCAGCATCCTCCTCCAGCACCATGTTTTGAAGTCTTTCATTCTTTTTTGGTCTGTTTTACCAATGGTCCATGTCTCTGATTCATAGAGTGCCATGCTCCATACAAATGTTTTCTCATATTACTCCTTTGTTTGGAGTGATATATTTTTTGGGCATGAATACTTTCTTATAGCCTGAGCTAATCTACCTTGATATCTGTAGAACTTCTTCCATCTCATGTTATCTTGCTTCCCAGCTAAGTAAAGGATTCCACTTGTTCTAATTTCTCTCTTTGTAGCTCAACACTGGTATTAAGAATTACACCATTAGAATAAATAATTTTGTGTGGACATGCTAATAAACCCTGACAATCTGAAGTAAAGTGAACGTAATACCTGATGTTCTTCATTCTGATTTGGAATACCTTCATGAGGTTTACCTGACGAATAGACTGTAGGAAGAATTCTCAGGTTCCCCCACTTGGTCCAGTGGTTTGTTACTAACAATGTTTCTATAGCTAAGGTCACTATTGTCTTCAGGTGAATTAAAGATTCAGCCCAACACCCTGAAAATGATGGTGGACTTAGCTATTGAAACGTCAGTAGTAATAAACCAGTGGAAAAACTGAGAACTCTTCCTAATGGATAATATTCGCCACCTGAAAGGTTTGCCATTTCATATAAAACCAAGGGGTGAATTATATAACCACTATTTTGGAAAAAGGGTACATCTTATATGCAATTATATATGGTGTCAATATTGTGCTATACTGTTGCCTCATATAATGTACTACCTTAAATATACTTCAACATTCTTTTACATTGCAGTTTCTATTCCATCATCTTTTCCTGACTTCAATGAACTTCTCTGTTTAATGAAATTATAAAATGGCTACTACTGGGATTTATATGATCAGGAATATTTGTCTCAATACTTCAATGTCAATAGAGACTCCGATAATTATTTATAATACCAAAATTTATTCCTACTTAGTCTATGGTTTGTTCCTCTGGGGGAAACTCTTGTGCCGCAACTATAGCATTTTGTATACAAAAAGGGTAGTGAAAGAAATGATGCAGGCTCCAATATAAACCCCAGTAAGGTCATTATATAGGTACATCAAGATAATTACTTTATCAGGAATTTAATGTTTTGTTGCTCAATGCCTGTAAGGAATAATCACTTCTTTTTTTCGCCATATACTGCTGTCATTAGTCCCTGGACACGTGAAGGGGAAAGTGTATTTTTGGTATAACTAGCCAATAAATGTATCAAAAATTCCCACATCATTCAGCCTCAATAATTTACAACAAGATTTTGACGGCTATAAAAAGCATAAGTTTAGATGCCTTGAAGGCTGGTCTAAAAAACTTATTACTTTACAAGAGACGTTGAGACTACTACTACAGAGACGTTGAGTTTTTAAGTGATAAATTGTAAATAGGCTCTGCATTTATATGCATTTACTTATTTCTTGAATTCATTTTATTCTATATGAATCCATCACCTGACCATTGCACGCATGTGAGCCTCAAGGCAATAAATGTTATTTTTATAATATTATTATTAATTCCGCGCCTTCTCCGCATTACGTCCTTCTTTTGATTATGCGCATATTTCGGAGGTGGGAAAATGTGATTGAAGCTGTAAACACACACTATGGATGTGTTATGAAGCAAAATAACACTGTTTGAAGTGACAAAATGGGTAAAATCGGTGTGGATAATATCCATCAATCAAATTCACCCAAATCTTCGGGAATAACGCCGATCAACCAAGATGTTGTTCACAAAATATGTTCTGGACAGGTTGGTGTTTACGTCTTTGTGTGACTAGTTAATATGTTGGATTATAACGACTGCTTTAAAAAGACTAGTATTTCAATTTCCCTAGCCTTTTTATTGGAGTTTTATCGCCTTAGGAAATATGGTACACAGCAATCTTTAAATATTATTAAGACCAAAGCACATCACTGTGTTCACAAATTGCACCTAAGACCACCTTTGAGTCTCTTCTAAACGTTGCTATCGAAAATCAGTGCTACCTTAATTTTGCACGAGCTTTAGGAAACAGTTAAGCTTACTGGCCGTATAAAATGTTGATATTTGGATGCATTTTACGCAGTCATGGGAGATCAATATATACGAGAGCAATATTATAATTATTGTGATCCAAAGAGTCACAATTTCGAAACATCGAGAAAAACATATCAAAAGTGTATTTTCCGAACTGTGAACGGTAAATCCTCTAGTTCAGCTTGATTATGTTACTTTGAAAAAAAAATCGTTAAAATACAAATATAAGTCCTCAGTAAATTATGGCAAAAGTTGTTTTGTTGAAACTTATCCATGTAATAAGGGCAATAACCATGAATTAAAACCATGCATGCTGACATTTTATTTGTCTATGTCCGTTTAGGATGGGATTAGGAATGTCTCATGCCATATTTTTTCTTTTAACGAATGAACTAATATATCTTTTAAAAATAATTTAATGAAATAAAATGGTTTTTCATTGTAGGTAGTTCTTACTTTAGCGGTAGCTGTAAAGGAACTTTTAGAGAACAGTTTAGATGCTGGTTCCACAGCGATTGATGTACGATTGATAGACCAGGGAAGTACCCTCTTGGAAGTGGCCGATAATGGATCTGGGATCAAAGAAGAAGACTTCAAAGGAATAGGTGAGTCTCCTTTGTAGTTCTTCTAGTAAATATTTTTACAAAGAGCGATTGTAGTTAATATTTTGGTCGCCATTTTCTGAGTTGCTGTTGTGGTAGGACTCAGTTTAAAAAGCCTCAAGCCAGTCTCAGAAGATTAGATGTATTTGTTGATCAAAAGTATTTAGAAAATACATAGACCTCGTCAATTGTACAAGCACACATGAGTGTGCAAAAAAAATCATACAGTTTACCTACAATTTTATTACAGTTTATCAGACAATTAAAATACAACATTGCAAGTGGTATGAGTAAAGAGCTCTTCAGCAGAATACAATGGATACACAGTAAGCCAAGACATTACATTCTTAAATTTAGCCATGCTAGTATTTCTAGCTGAGATCCGTAGGTAGTTGAAAATTTGTATACCAAAGTGAGGCATAGGATGTTGCATTTTAGTTAATCTGCTCTGATTTAGGGAGAGGAGGTTATTATGTCTTGTACTGTAGTTGTGAGTTGCACATCTTGTAGGGAAGAGATCGAGGTTTTCCTTTACGTGCATCAAAACATTGTACACATGCATGCTGTAAACTATTAAAATTTTCATTTTATAAACAGTGGACTACAGTGTTCGCGTGATGGGGATTTAGTAAGTATTCTAATGGCATTTTTTGAATCAGAAATACAGATTTAATTTTAGGGGCATTCCCCCATAATTCCAAGCCATAGTCCAAGTGGCTGTTAAAAAGAGAAAAATATATTCATCTCATGAAATGGGAGGGGACCAACAGGCTAAGCTTTCTTAAAATAAAGAGAGCTTTGTAGAGATTTTAATTTACCTCAGTTATATGAGCACTCCAGCTTAGTTTTGAATCGGGGTAAAACCCAAGTAGTTTTGTTAGTTTCATATTACCTGGGGCAGATTTCAGGGTACAAATTAACTTTTGAGTTTTTTCCCTGTTAAGTACAAAACCATTTACACTAAACCAATGATAATACTAATTCTATAAAACCAATACTAGATGATTATCTGCATTTCCATCAGCAGTGATGATATTTTTACAAGTATCAATTAAGGCTGTGTTATCAGCATAGAGAATAGAATTTGTGAGAATGTTGTTTGGAAGATCATTGATCATTATTAAAAATAGAATGGGTCCCAGGACAGATCCCTGGGGAACACCAAATTGAGTAGGGAGGAAGGTGGACTGCACTCCTACCATTTTAACACATTGGAAGTGCTGAGAAAGATAAAGGTTAACTCCTTGCCAACAGACACCTACCCCATATATATTTATTTCCTCATAGATAGCAAACATTTGAAGTCTCCCAAAATATCCACCTTAAAATATTTTAGTTATAATAAGTATATGGTTAATTTGTCTAGAGATCAGGATGTTACAAATTTGTCACACTTTATATAAGACACAAAAAATATATAAATTATATATATGCATATATACTTTATATTTTACTATATGGAATATATAAATTATTCTATTCTACCCCTCACCCTATTCTTCTTGGTCACCATTTGTCAACCTTTCTGGCTTTAAGGAACCAATGAAATGATATCAATGCTCCATGAAGCCCCAACATAAAAATCATTATTTTTACTCTATTGACATTTAATATCAGGACACTTAAGTATCATTGTTTGTTGTTAGCTCGTGAATGAGGCTTAACATGGCTTTAAATTTATTTTGTAGAATGTTATTACGTATTTCCTTCTACTTTTCCAGTCTATATTTGTCACCATCATTATTTCCTTTGGAACCTCAATTGAGAAATGGTGCTAAAGGGTGTGTGCATTGCATGAACATGTATGTATTTATTGATTGAATTGACTTACTTATGACTTTGTACTACCCACAGCTTTAAAGCATCACACCTCCAAGATATCAGATTTCGTGGACTTGGAGTCTGTGAGCACATTTGGGTTCAGAGGGGAGGCCCTCAGCTCACTTTGCTCACTCTGTGGTGGTCTTACTGTCACAACTTGTCATCAGTCTTCTGGGTGTGCCTCTTCCCTCGAGTTTGATGCTAGTGGCACCCTCATCAAGAAGAAACCATGTGCTCGCCAGGTGGGTTAATGCCGTTAACCTTGAAAAGTATAGTTGTCCTCGGAATACATTTGCCTAACTCTAGCTACCTGCCATCTTATACCATACTTGGGATGTTCATATAAGTGCAAAAGCAAAACTTTTAATTAAGATTTCACATGAGGAAATCTTTATGACCCTCAATAAAGCACCCTTGATTGAGGATAATTTATATGCATTGAGGTACTCAAACATAAATCCATTACTACTGCTTGCCAAATCCATATTTCAATTTAGCCATAGATTAGCACAGCCTTTCCAATATAAGGAAGTTAACTGACAGATCCAAAATTTAGGGATAGTAAGGAATTCATTTCAGTCAGTTTTTACCAGTGATAATGGCCAATCAATTGCCAATTCCTGTGCAAAATCTTCTCCTGAGGCTCCTACACAATTAAGCTAAGTTCCTGTCTTTTTAACCTTACATCTGGTGGTGTTTAAATATTTATTTCCATATTCTTGTTTTTATATATGTATTTGCAAAACTATTAAGTCAAAATTAATAAAATGATAAGGTATGCTTTACTTTTTTCAGAATGAAGCCTTCAAAAGACAGATACTAGTTTAAGATATAAACACCTTAATCGTAAACTGATTGCATAGCAACCTTTAAGGATTAGTGTCTTGGCTTATGGCTTTAATCTTCACATATGTTGCTATAGGGTTCAATCCCTAATCAACCAAGTTCTTTTTTCTTATCTTTTTTGCTTGTCATACTTATTTTGCTGTGACACCTCAATGTACATAATGGCAATTGATAAAATGAATGCAGTGGCCTTCTCTGATTTCTTATTGTCTACTATTGCACCTGTTTGATTGTACAGGCGCTTCATTTAGATTCTATGAAGTTTGGTATGAAGGATGTGTAATCACACTTTGCTTTGTGTAATTTCTCTTCTATTGTGAGTAAGAAAATGAAATTATAACATGTTTCTTCCTCTTCTAAAATACAGTATACTTTTCTTTAAATTTATTTACATTTATTTTCTTTTTAAAGCTTCTTCCCAATTATGATTTACATGGGGAGATATTCTGTGGATTAAGAGGTGGCAAGCTCTACTCTGGATTGGTTAGTGTGCCTCTCCAGTGATCTTTTTAAAATGCTTTGTTTCAGGTGGGAACAACAGTATCCTTAAATTCACTCTTCTCTGGATTACCTGTCCGCCGTAGAGAATTTCTTCGCCATTTGCAGAGAGAATTTACAAAAATGACTCATCTAATATATGCGTATTGTCTTGTCTCAACTGGAGTTCGGTGAGCATTTTTTGTTTGAAAATCATATTGAACCAATAGTTTTCCATGTGCATCTTTTAAAATTGCATTCCATATAAATCTATGGCTTTTGTTATAAGGACAGGTAAGAATAATGCAATGTAGGCAGGAATTGCAGGTTGATTGAGGGTAATTTACACATGTGGCCATAAAGGTCTTTAGATTTTTTAATCTAAACTATCCAATTTGAATCTTCAATATCTGAAGGTCTTTTTCATTTATTGGTTCCAAATACTACCTATCTGTCATGTTTTGAGACATTAATTAATTTGGAATTCTGTTACAGAATTACCTGCACCAATCAAAAGCAAAGCAAGGGCTCAAATTCAAGTGTAATTGTTTCTACACAAGGAGGAGCAACCGTTCGTGATAATATTGGTTGTGTGTTTGGTCACAAACAGGTGAATATTAATATTTACATTCTTTTTGTTTGTGTGTACAAGTATTACAAGTTTTAAAGTAATCTTTATTGGAAATATACATTGTGTTATTATATTAATAGAATTGTTAGATATTGTACAATGGAGATGTATGATATGTTGCATCTAGTTTGCTGTTCATTAGTATCCTTACATTCATTGAAACCAATGGGATATGGATTTTTGCTGCCATGCTAAAACCTTATCTGCCCGAGTAAATATTTATAATTATTAACAATAATGACTCATGGTGGGTTACACATGTTAAGATTAGAAAGAATGAAAAGATGGGAGATTAATTTCTCAACTGGTACCACTAGCAGTTTCCTACCCAGAACTAAATGTATAGATTTAAGTCAAAATTATTAAAGTGATAAAGTACAACTCTTTTTTTCAGAATAAGTCTAAATTAAAACTAAGTTTTAGTTTTACAATAGCTGTAAAGGTTTGGATTTTGGGAAAATTTTGTAAGGACATGGTATGAGACAAACCCAGGGCCCTTGGGTGAAAACCTAATGCTCTATAACCCAGACTTTCTTATGTATTCACCTCAATGATAGTATTCAAGTTACGTATACTTGCCATGGTAAAGAATGCCTGCAAATAAATGGCATATTCATCTTTGGACCCATCAGTGAAAGCGATACTCAAAGTTGATCTTCTGAAAAGACAAATGAATTTAAAAGAAAATTATCATAGTAAAAACAGTTGTGACATGTGTATCCAACTTTAACACCGTAATCCTAGTTGTTAGTAAGCTATGTTGAGTATTGTTTTAGTATGTAGAGTAATGTAAAGTAGAGAATGTAAGGTAATGTTGAGGATTGTTTTAATGTATTTAAGCCTATGTGTAGTTTCTTATTTCAAATTGCATTTTGTTTATATTTTTTAGTTATTGGCTCTGATAGATTTCAAGCAAAAAGAACCCACAGAAGAAATAATGGTGGAGTTTGGTCTCAAAATCAAAGACAATTCTAATGAAGGTGGTTCAGAAGAGTTTGAAGGTAACTGCATACATTTTTATCTGACCCTAGTTTTCAGATAGCAATTCTTCTGTTTTTGTAGCAACTGCAGTTCAAGTCTTTTTAGTTACATCATGTTTTCCTTTTCTACACATTTTTATTAGATGTAGAGAAGATAAAAGTAACAACATCTCCCTTCAATATTACTGGTTGCTTATCATCTTGTGAACATGGAAAAGGCAGAGGTGCTCCTGATAGACAATTCTTCTTCATTAACTCTCGTCCTTGTGAGCCAACAAAGGTGATTTGCTATATAAATTGTGCATAACAGTATACATTTATATTCAGTGTATGATTTATGTTTATTCAAAACTCTCTTAATGACATCAAGGTTTAGGGATTTGATTTGATCTCTTTGATTTTAAAAAAGATCTATAAGATAATGTATCCTTCCAGTTAACATTTGTTGGTGTAGTGAATCTCTGCTTATACTCTCCTCAAAGGTTATTCGACTAGTCAATGAAGTTTATCATCAGTACAACTCTCACCAGTATCCCTTTGTATACGTAGACATCAAAGTAAAAGGAATAGATGGAAGTGGAGTTGATGTAAATGTGACTCCAGACAAGCGTCAGATTTTTATTGAGAATGAGAAGCTATTATTGGCAATAGTCAAGGTAAGTTTATTTAAGGGATGGGATGAGCATACATTTCCTAAGATACTCAAAATAAAATCTCGTTATAAAATTTTCTTTTGTTAGAGAGAAAATACTGGAACGTTTCTTATATAGTAAATATCTGCCCTTTATCAAAATGTGTTTCATAGTTGAATATGGTTATTTCATTACAATAAGCCTTGCTCCCCATGAAATTCACATATTCAAGGAATGAAAGGGAGTTCCTTTTATTATACTTCCTGGATTTTCTCAGTTAGTTCTTGTCCAGAGCCCAAATTTGTCAAGTGAAGTTTATTAACTACATCTCAACTTTTTCTATAGTTTTCTTTCACTTTTATAATGTACATAATACAAATTGATATTTTATTTTACCTTGGTTTTACTAAATGATCATCATGGACTTATAGCCTTTCAGTTAATCAAAAACGCCAGCCTTACAGATCATGACATTGAAGTCATGTAGTATTTAAACCTAACTGTCATTTGGATGATGTTATTTTCATATTTTAATCAAGGATGTACTGCAAGGTGCTGATTGATTAAATTAGACACAAGCTTTGTAATTCCATATAAATTATGTGGAATTACAAAGCTTGTGTTTCATTTAATCATGAAGCAGTTCCACCAAGTCACACCAGAAACTATTTCCTATATAAGATGCTGATTGTTTTGTGTGCCACTGTAAACCCTTTTGGTACTACTGGCCGATTTATTTGCCCCATTTTTTAAAAAACAAATATTTTTTTAAAAAATTGTATAGGATTGAAAAAATGTAAATAAAATTTTTACTTACCCTGTAAGTTTTGGGACTTTAAATGAAAAAAAATTAATTTAACTTATTAACATTGATATATCGTATATTAAAATATTTGTATACACAATTTTACAAATTCATCCAAAAAGCCCTGGGATTTTTCACATATACCAGGTAATGCAACCTGGGACTAAAATACCAGAAAATCCTGTCTGTTAGTTTATTTTTGGCATCTCATGGAGTAGGGAATTACTTTCTTTCTAATGTCCACATTTTAGAGTTCTTTAGAAGTAGTTTCCCCTTTGATTTTATAATTTTTTTAACCATCATAGAATAAAAGAGACATTTTGGTTGTACTTTGTGGGAGTCCATGATTTTAAAGGTTGAAGAAACACACTGCCTTTTCCATATAAATATTCCACACATGTTTATGTGGAAAAGGCAGTGTTTTTTCAACCTTTAACATCGTAGAATAATGCCAATGAAAATATATCAATGTTCAAATCAGTGCCATACTATACTTAAAATAATCAGCAATAAATACAGTGGATACATCTGATAGAGTTACTATTATTTGTTTAATTATATGTATAAATACCTACTGTGTGCTAATTTACTAGTTAAAGTGAACCTTCTTGTATTACTGAATTTCATATATTTTTTAGGAATCAGTGCTAGAAATGTACAAATCAACTCCTAGCACATATAAACTTCAGAATTTACCAAGTTCTTTTGCTCTAAGTAAAGCATGCAATTCTGAAAGTGATGAAAAAACACCTCCAGCAGATCATTCATCTAAGTCTCCTCATTCCAAGGCATTTAATATATCCAAGGTAATAATTGTCTAATTTCCAATCTTTTCATATTTAGCCAGATATGTCTAGTCTGCATTGTGACTAATGCAAGTTATTTGTTCAAATAATCTTCAAAAGCTAATACCACTAATTGCATTGTCACTTGTGTTGAACCTTTTGTCCATTTTTAGCCATATGATTTTATGTACATCCTTCCTCTACCTTGCTTCTCTTGACCCCATCCTTCTTCAACTCTGACATAGAATTCCTTGATAGTGCACGCCTTATCTTATTCACTTCTGAGTCATGGGAAGCATTATCACTCTTTGCAGTATGACTCTCTATTTAACCTACAGAAATTTATTTTTCATCATACCTCTCATTCTCATTCATTGGCTTAAAGAAATTTCATGGAATAAATATGATATCATATCTGCCTTATTCCTTTTAATATGGGTGTTGATAATCAATCATAACATCTGAAGTGACCATCTCATATTTTAAATGTAACTTAACCATTATAATTTTCTTTTCCACAATAGAAAACACTAATTTTAGCATTTTGGCTTCAATCAAAGAAATAGCCATCACATTCTTTTCATTCACCTTGGGGGAATTTTTCATTCCTATCTATACACAGTCAGTTCTGGACCTATTTACTTTTTTTAGGTCACTGTACTTTTTCATTTGAGGAGTTATCAAAAAGCATTTTGAAAATTAAATTTTTTAGTGTTAAACCAAGTAATTAATGTAAATAAAAGTCAGTAATTAAATTGCATATTTCCGAAGAAGATTGGTAATAAATTTCTCTTAAATATGAGGTTGATCATGATTCTTGTGTGCAATGATATTCTAACTTTTATGTCCCCCTTAAATTATTTATTTATTTTGGGGTACACATTGCAAGTCGGCTACAAACCGGGTGGCAATGACAAGAATATGGCCCATGTGCAACAATTACAAAGAAAATAGTATACAAAAAGACCCCTAGAACGTTTAAAAAAACACAGAGCCTAAAACCTAAATCCTAACCTAAATAAATCTAAACCTAAAATTATCTTCTAATGTTCAGATATGAAAAATATTAACATAAACTTGTAACATTCATAAACATCATGCATGTCTATGATGGATTTGTCTCAGCATTTATTATGCAATAACTCAGATTTGTGTAAATTTTTGTTAATGTAAACATGTAGTACTTATTTAAAATTTTGAAAATTTTACTGAAAACCCCTCTTTTGAATATATTTTTTTTAAATTAGTTGAATACTGCTTATTGCTTATTGGATGATATTATTTATGCTAACATTTATAACATCATTTTTATCTAATCATGCAGCAACATAAATTGAAACAGTTTCAAACTGTTACTTTTTCAATTTTAGGCATTGTCACATTTCGCTCAGTCTCGTGGCACCATAATGGATAAACAAAATGATCCTGGTACAAGAAAAAGGCCATCCGGAACTTTGGATAGCCCAAAAGTTAAACGTAAGGAAATGAAATTATCTTTGTTATCCATTTAGTATCTGTAAATAGAATAGTCTACATAGAATTTTCTGCTATGGTCACACTACCTGTTATGTATATTGTTGCTGAATCTTTAAAAGGGCTACTGCACCTTTTTTGAGTCTTTTTGTATCTTTTACAGTCTCATCTAATTTCCTGTCCAAATTTCATGAATGTTTCATTTTGTTCTTGGTGTTTCATTTTTTATATTATTTATTATACCAATCTATGAATTGAATTCAGTGGTTCTCCTGTGACTCTCTTAAACAGAGTATTCCCATTACAAAAGAAAGCAATAAGAACCGTAATAGGTAAATTTAAAACATGCCCTTGCTGACCCTTGTTTAAAGAACTTAGAATATTTATAAATTGTGTGTTAATTGGATAATCTTACATAAAATATAAACATTGGTATCCATGGACACTCAGTACAATAAACTATTCATTCGGAGGTTTCCGCGGTAGGGATGCGATGAATTCTGCATGTTTTTCAGGTTTCCACTGTGTTCTCGTTGACTTGGGTTGAAGCCAGCTGGAATGCTGGCGAAACTGTTGTCAAACCAAGTCAATGAACACGGTGGAAACCCAAAAAACATGCAGAATTCAAGATAAACTTTTGCACAAATTGCCCTCCACAAAAGAAGACTGGCTTCACGAAGTCCTATTGCTATGGGCTCAAAAATATGCAATCTACTTCCTGTACACATAAGTGGCATTACCTCAATAAAAATTATAACTCATATTTAACAGAATAACTCATATGTAAATATTATTACGACAACAGAATTCTATAACAAAATGCAAAAGCATTTTTTGACCATCACTTAACAACTGTGTATTTTGAATTTAATCCATGACATTCCTTGTATCTATGAAATGAGCATCTCATACTTGTGATCTTTAGACAAGTTAAATTAGTATGTAAGATGGTATGTATGAACATGATGATAAGCATTGACATAAATGATAGTTCATTGTAACAATTTGAGATGTTATTCTGTTCCAGAGCCGAGGTTGGAGTCATTTGTGGTATCAAAATCTATTGACTCTCAGGACTCTGATGTAAATGAAATTCAAAATTCAGAGACTAGGAAAGAATCAGAGAGTGTTGATGTGAATTCAGTCTGTCTTCCTCCTGGTAATGAAGAGTTTGGTAATATACAAAACAGGAAAATCTGTTCACTTTCTAATGAAGTTGAAGTTTTAAATGAGGATACTGTGAATAGCTCCAAAAACCAGCGAGACACTGGTGAAAAATCAGGTCTCGAAGATAGTGTAAAAGTGGTTAATTTCCCTAAAAATAATTCAGTGGCGAAAGACTCTTGTTTTGGGAATGTTTCCAATGAGCCAGAACCTAATGAAATTATAACCTCATGGAAAGATGAGTCTAAAAAAATTATAATGAAGCCTTCTAAAAGAGCAGTATTAAACAATGCAAAAGATGTTCGTGGTGTGATAAGGAGGTTTTCTTTTAAAGCTGACGGTGGAAGTATCGATATCGATGAATGTGGTGCTACTATTGAGAGGACACGAGTTACTGAGTGTGATCTACCCTTTCATAGTTCTCGGAAGCAGTCTCCAGAAAAAGAGACTGAGGATGTTGAGGAAGTAGAGATTGTGGATGAGGACATTTACACTGAGGAAAGGGATATGAAGATCATAGAAATAAATCTGTCACTTTCTGATGTGTCAAAAAATTTTGAGAGAGAAGAAAAAAGAAAAATAAAGAGTTTAAACTCTGATTATAAGAGAAAGTTAAGATTCAGTGCAGCTATTAACCCAAAGGAAAATGGTACAGCAGAGACTGAGCTTCAGCGGGAAATTACTAAGGATATGTTTTCCAAGGTAATTAAGGTTTTTTTTATGAATCATTTAAGATCATACTGTTGGTGATTAGAATGTGAGAGGAGTATATGGAAAGGAGTGAGTTGGTGAAGTAGATGAATGGATGTTTGGTGTGTATGTGAAACTGCATATTAGAGGTGACCATTGAAATTGATGGCAGTATGTTGGCATTGTCATCAGTGGTTGATGTTAATGTATGTGACAATAAGTCTTGATTCTGACTGAGAGGGATAAGTCACATACATATAAGGAAATGTGAACTTACATATCCTCAGTTGCACTGGATTCAAATGGTAGTTGCTTAGAGTTGTCACTGTGGTTTTCAATACGCCAGTGGATTGAGCAAAATATAGCATTAAGGATGAGCTTAAGGAAAGCTGAGAGACATGTATAGAAAAAGGAGTCTAAAGTCTCAAGTCATGGTTTAGAACATGGTCTAAAGTCTGAGTAACCAGAATAACAATTCAGAGAGAGAATACAAGTGGCCTAAGTCTTTAGAAACTCCAAATCGTACATAATAGTCATTCTGGTGTCACTCCTTTACTAATATCCTATAGTGTAGCAGCTTAGTAGCAGACTGCTTATTTGGAAGGGCCCACTTGCAGTTGAGAATATCTTAATGATGTGGATATTGGGAGGTCTATGTGGTCTTTGAAGTACGTAACATGGTGCAAGAGAGAAAGGGGATGAGCAAATAGGACTGAAAGGCGGAAATTTAAACACATACAGTATATGTCCAGAAAATAAGTTGAATAAATCCGTAAATAATAATTTATTGAAAATAAAAGTACAAATGCTTAGTATCCCTCAACACGAGACATAGATGGGCCATTGTTCATTGTCAACGTCCTCTCTCCCCTCCCGGAACATCTTGTGCCACCAGTAAATCATGTTTTGGGACATCACATCATTCCCATAAGCTTGTTGAAACATTATGATGGTCTCAGAGCCTGATTTCCCCTAACTTAACACAAAATTTAATGGCATGTCGCTGTTTGGTGAATCCTGGCATTTTGATCTCCCAACGCATCATTCGAACACAGGTACACACCATGAGCAATCTGCACTGGGCACAGTCAACAGGCAACTGGAGAGGAATGCTTTGCCTTCTCAAGACCCTCATCCACATTTCCCCTCACCAGTCGCAACACTGCAGCCTTCCGGGTTGACAGGAAAAAATCATTCAACTTATTTTCCGGACATACCCTGTATGGTAGAATGCTTTGTTAAGGTATTAAGAATTGGGTCCAGTAGACATTGTTTTTTGCACTACATATATCCTTGAAATGGTAAAAGGGCTTGCAGACTTTATTGACTCCTAAAGCTACTGTGGATATTGAATAATTGGTAGGCAGATCAAAGGATTGGAGCCTGTTAAAACGTAATTCATGCGATTTCTGCTCATCTGTGAGTTGGTTACAAAGGATTCTAATAACATTTTCTCTAAGTGATGGTGGCTTGTCAAAAACAGTATAAAGGAAAGCAATTGGGAACCATCTCAATTTCTTCCAAGATATGACTGATGGAAAAAGTAAACAATTTTTAAAAGGGACTTTTATTTTCTCATATTAGACAATTTATAAATACATATAATGATTAATTGTAAGGCTAGTTACTCTTGTATACCCATAGTCTACCTCTACAAACCTTTCATCATTTTAAAAGTATTCAACTTTTATTATTCACTTAATTTCACACGTACCTAGTCTACATCCATCTTAATTTCAATTCACCTCTTCCCATTCATCCAACCTCTTAAGCATTTCAACATTTTATAAATTGGTCCATGTCTTCACTTTTCACCTGATGAAAATATTGCACATTGAAAATTAAAATTAAAAAAATATTGTATCCTATGTAAAATCTTATTTCATTATTAATCATGTTCGACTTCACAACACGTCTGACTCTACTCAATTAAAAAATTCATCTTGTGAGCATATGTGAGTTTTTTTAAGGGGTTTGAATGGTCAAAACTCAAAATTTAATTAATAATAATATTATTGTTCACCATTCAAGGTGGAATTGAAACACAGTGAGTTAACTCTGTATATCTTCCTTGTGACAGTGAAGTTACAAATGGAGAGCCCTAGCCCCAAGGGGTGGCGACGAGATGCAGTAGTTAGTCGATTAAACATTAATTGAGAGTCAATGTTTATGCATAATAATTATGAAGAGTTTGAGTTTCATTTTATTTATATTAGCATTCAATAAATCATGATGTTCTGTCTCATATTTCCAGATGAAAATCATTGGACAGTTCAACTTGGGATTTTTAATAACAAAGTTGGGATCTGACCTTTTCATTATTGATCAGCATGCCTCAGATGAGAAATATAACTTTGAGACACTTCAACTTACAACCAGTCTTCAGAAGCAGCCATTAGTTGTGTAAGTATATACGTATTGTAGTCATTTGTATGTTTGTTTACATTCCTTAGAGCCAGAGCCTTTTTGATGTCACCATGATTTTGCCTTGCTTTTTAAGTAAACTTGTTAAAAAGAAATCTCATATCTTCTGCCAGTTGTCACTGTCAACACAAATACCAATTTCCTTCCACCAAAAGTCATTAATACTAATGATTGCCGTATTCCTTCATTTAATTTAAATACTATCTAAATACACAATAAAACTCATCTGGATGCTCTCTGCATTTCTTTGGGTTGCGTCCGCATAGGTTGTGATTATTGACAACAGTTTCGCAAATGGTATTGTTTATTTTTAGTCGCTCTCTGGTGTTCTTTCATACGTGTGTTCCACCGTCACCAAACATGTGTGGAGCGAGCCTGAACACTTAATCCAATTTGAAGATGCCAAAATAACAACGAGGGAGGCGCGTTACTTCCCGAGAGTAATTAGAGAGGCGATAGAAATAATAAAAACATCGATGAACATCAACAGAGAGGACGGATACCCTTTGAATTCCGCTAGGAAAAGGGTCATCAATATTCCAGCCAATCAGAGGGTAGCACCCAGACGACCAGGCCTATATAAGGACCAGAAAACCACTTCAACCTGAAGACGCCAACAGGAGAGTTGGCGAAACTGTTGTCAATAATCACAACCTACGTGGACGCAGCCCAAAGAAATGCAGAGAGCAGATGCATAAGTGTTTGAACGGTAATAAAGGGGAAGTGTGTGCATGTTGATGTGCTTAAATTCCAGAGGGTTTTCTGAATGATAAATGAAAAAAGTTTCAGCTGAAAGCCCTTGAAATTCCTACTAAGAGGTAAAGTTAACCTGTGCCTTAAAACCTTTAAATCTTGGCATCCTTTTTGCTTCTTGGTGCATTTAGGTACAATTAGTCATTCATTTACATTGCAAACTGGTTTCATCTTTGCTGAATATTTGTTCCAGTGGATAACCACTTTTGATTAATGACTCAAAACTATCAAAAATGTTTTGGACATTCCCTCCACCACACATCCTCGAAGGCTCTTGGCTGACTCTATATTATTTACCACTTGGTTAATTGGAAGGATCCCTGTATTAGATACTGAACTGAGTTATAAACTCTTTTCATTATCAGTATGGTGCATGCTTTGTGTGACTGTGATAAAAACTTTTTAATTACCTTTCAGCAAGCTTTTATTAGGTTGGATTTTCACTGGTTGTTCTTTATTTATTTTATACTTAGTTCAGCTGGTTGTAATACAACAACCAAGTGTATTTAGTTATATGACATTGCTTCTTATAACGTTAACTGCTTCAAGTATATATGTACCAACTTCTCTGTGTTTATGATTTGACTTGTGTGTGAACTGCATTTTGTGATTCCAAAATGTATTTATGAATTTATAAATATTAACTGAGCTGGTATAAAATCATTCATCAACTTTTCAGTAACCATTCCATTCATCAACTTACCTGTTACCCCCTGCTTCTTCAATTACAGTCCCCAGCCATTGGATCTAACCGTAGCAGCCAGGTCAGTGTTGACTGAAAACATAGAAGTTTTTGAGCGTAATGGTTTTCGATTTTCCTTCCCACCTGAAGATCCTCAGAAGGAGGTTAGGGACAGCAAAGCCTATTTAACTTCCATTCCATACAGCCGGAATTGGACTTTTGGGAAGGAGGATGTGGATGAATTGATATTCATGCTTCAAGTATGTCATTAAGTTCCACTGCCATTTTTTTATGACCAGTTCATTCCAAATTTCACAATAAATTCACTTTACTTTTTTCTTTCTTCAAGGATTCTCCCCATGCAAACTGCAGACCCTCTAGAGTAAGAGACATGTTTGCATCCAGGGCTTGTCGTAAATCAGTCATGATTGGTGATGCTTTGAGTACTGCTGATATGCGTCGCATTGTTGATCACATGGGCCAGATGGATCAACCATGGGTGGGTACATTCAAGAGAAAACCATAAGTTAAAATGAAACCATTGTGTGGCACATTGATTAAAGAAATTTTTGGCTGGAGGATTTGGTTAAATGAACAAATATTTCAAGAATCTCATTTCTATTTTCTTTCCACATTTTCCTGCAAATCTTACTGCATTTATTATCCCTCGTTTGGGTGACAATGGCGGTTGTGGCCATGGAAATATTTTAATTATAACGTGTCTATACATCATCCAAAAAAACATCTCGCCAACATTAACCTTTTTGTCATTTTTCCAGCAAGGTTAATAACCAGAAAATTTACAGTTTAGTGAGTCTGAAGTATTTCTTTGTACTACATTTCATTATTCTCAAGTTAAAGTAAAAGGGTTTTGGGGATGATGAGTTTTGGCCTTGAGGAAATACTAGCCTAGAATGAATTCAGTGAATTTTTTCATGTCTATAGTGTCTCAAGTTTAGAGTGGGTGCTCACATGTACAGAAGATTCCAATCACCATAATCAGCTGTTATTTGGTTTGCTGGGAGAAGAGATGCATCAGGGAGTGGTGTAATAGATGGCAGCATTTTTGGCAAGGGGTGTGAAAACTTATTTACACAGAATGGTCCATGAAGAAGAACATCCAAGGTCAATTGGAAATCATAGATGAAGTTCATGACTTGTATGAGAGAAACGAATTTACTTATATGCATAGGCGGGACACAATTGCACATTCCTAAATATATAAACCATAATTATTAGGGGCATCAGTAATCTGTCATTATTTTTCAAAAGGCAAGTGGGAAGAGATTAATGTTATAGAAAACCAACGTATTATAGAGATATTTACAATACATTGGTGGCTTATTCAATTTATTTTGATTAGATGAATGTATGAAATTAATTTTTTTAAATGTATTGAGTCATTTTAGTTCTCTTTTCCTGTCCTTAGATGTATTTCAGATCAGTCCAAGGGAATGATGCAATAAAATTGTGGTTTCTTGTCTTGGTACACTCTTGGAACTTGCAGTGGCTCATTACCCCTATGATCATTAATTTTTGAAATATGGATTGTGTCACCTTTAGTTACTGAACTAATTTTTTGATCAAATTCAAGAAGCATATCACTTGTCATTTTTCACTCTTCCTAGCTCAGATAGATAAATCTGTTGTCACTTGTTAAATATAGTGATCAAGAACTTCTTTATGATAATCATTTATGTCATTGTATATTATTATCATGAGAATGAACCAAATTTTCCATTTGTGGAAATCGATGTGAACTGTGAAGTATGTACTTGTTGATTGCATTGACTGGAGACGAAACTCGTGTTTGTATATGCTTTCATACTGATTTTTTCTTTGAAACTACTTTTTCTGTTCCACACATTTCTTAAAATGTAGAAAAAGTATTTCAAGGAATCTGATGTTGACCACTGTATCCCCCAAATTTATTGAGTGTTAATCGAGGTGATTTAAAAATTATTAAATTTGATCAGAATATTTGATTGAAATATTACCTTTAATATATGAATTTCTTTTTTTTCAGAATTGCCCTCATGGTCGACCGACTATGCGTCATCTTATCAACCTAGGTCTCATATCTGATGACTTTAAGTAGTTGCATGTAAAATTGAAGTATTGCGGTATGCCGTGTGAATAGCTTGCTTTACTCATGGTGACTGCCATTTCTTTGGTCAAATGGCAACTCTTTATTCAGTATATTGATTTCTGAAACTTTTATTTCCTATTACATATATATGGAGGATTATTTTTATTATCATGTAATGTGTAAATTACTTTTGATACTTCATATTGCTTATTTTATTGTATAAACATTTATGATCATTATTTTTTAATTTCTTGCAATAATTTTTATTTCACAGAAATAAAAATGATAAATTGGTATTAAAAATGGATCTATTTTTGATTCTAGCTAGAAGATCTAGCATGTGAAATTTGGAATCTTTTTAAAGAATATTTCTTTGTAATTAATATCTAATGCTAAATACATGTGCTCTATTCATCTCAGGAATATCATTTCTGCTGTAATCTACATAATTTTTTCTTTGTACATACCCATGTGTCTGATCCATATTTTAATATTGATTAGTAATCTGTTTCAAATATTATCTCTGCATCCATCACTACATATGTATATAGTTTCTTTTATCCTGCCACCAGAAGTGACCTTACTTTCCACGTACATATTATTTAAATTTCCTATTGTGTTAATTTTTAATTCTCTCTGATCCCCATTTAGCTACCCTAAAAGAGAAAGAGTCATACCTTTCAGGGGCTTTTTAATCACTGGAAGCAATGATTTGAATGGTACTTACTTGTGACTGTGTTACATAGATAAAATGTGCCAAGTGGTCAAAGGCATTAAGTACAAATTGACTAATACAAGGTTCTGTGATGTCAAATATGACATGGGACTAAATAAATCAGCCAACATATTCAACTCTTAAGCTGTTTTGTTAGTCTAGAGTATATCTCACCTAGTACTATGGATGTGATAATTCACATATCAGGTTATAGGGGCCAGTTCCTTTCCCTGTGCCACCTTTGGTTTCCCAGGAAGACCTGGCACCCAGAAAATATGTCCAGAGGCACCAATTCAGGGCCCCATTCAGTGACCAAGCACTCTACCCACTGGACTATCCCAACCTCTAGCAGTAAATGTAATGGAAAGACAAATCATTTGTTACTTCCTTTTCTATATATCATGTTAAAGACAGAGTTACATTTAACTTCTTTAATTCCCATATCTATTAAGAGGATGTGTTCGCCCAGTGGGTGAGTCCGACCACTCAGAAATGGTCATTCTTGGTGAACGATGGGTGTAGCTATGATGCCTACCACCCCTCCCAGCCCTTTTGCCTCCCCTACTTTACTCTCTCTTATACTGGAGGGGAGGCAAACAGTGTTGCCAGTTTTCCTAACACTGGCACAGGGAAATTAATATACTTCTTTATTGGCATGTTCAACATGGAAAATAACATATAATTCCCTGTTAACATACAAACATAAGCGTACAAAACAAAGAGAGAGAACTGAAATGACAAGAGCTGGCAACTACAATGACGGGGTGCTGGTAAGGGAAGAAAGGAGCCCGGAGTGGGGGTAGCCGAGGACAGAGAGGGGGTGCCTGGAAATTTTCATGCAGGACCATTTGTAAGTGGTCAGACTCCAGTAGGAATCAAGGTCTGATTAGTGTTAAAAACACTGGACACTGGAATGTGTTCAAAAGTCTGCTACATACATCATCAAATGGAACTTGCTGTTTAAGATTCTGGAATCATTTGGGACATGCCACTGTATATACACATTCTATATGGAATATAAATAAAAGTAACTTGTGAATTGTGCAAGAATAATATCACCATAATTCAAATGAATTGAAAATAGAACCCAAAATAATAACAGGAGAGACAAACGTGCAACTTCTCACCATTATTATTCTACTTATAGGTGGAAGAAGCAGTACTATATGAAGAAGTGTATTACAGGAATCAAGATGGCTGACAAATAAATACAATACTACACTCTCCAGTTTATATAATAAATATATCATGGAACATCAGTAGAGGAAAATAAAAATCCTATATATATATATAGTATCTCTTTCAACCACTTCTGCATTATTTAGGTTTCGTGTGGTGACTATTTCCTCCTCTATCTTGTCAAACACTTCTTCAGTCGTTCTACATTTTACATTCATTATCTATTTTTATTTCGCTATTCTTTCTCTCTATAAACATCTCAAGAGCCTTTAACCTCTGCTCTACTTACCACCTCAAAGGTCAAATTATGGGGTACATGTATGAAGGATATGTTTTTTTCACCTACCTTCCCTTATAAAATTTTTAAATAAAGTTTCTTCTTTTTATACATTCTTCTTCTACTAAAGTCATAATATAGAAAGCATAGTCTATCACATAGTCAGTCTACTCCCATCTTCAATTTCCCATGACAGTCCTCACGCGGATTTTCAAACAAAAATTATGTAAAATCATTAATATTAAGAAAGATTTGGCAAGAATTCCATTTGATGGGTACTTGAGGCGAAATTCCACAAAAAAATAGCGATAACTCCAGTGCCCGCGGCATGAAATTCAAAATGTAGCAAATAAACCGGCACTGTTCACTTACTTTTAGTTTTGCGGAGTTGAAAAGATCAAGAGGGGGCCTTGGCAAGGCCTAATTGCTTGGAGCGATTTGATCAGCGTCGGTCTGGTGATGAACTACAACAGATGTGTCTGCTGCTTGCGCTGCTCGTTTGTTTCAGTTTATTTGGTTTGGATCGGTTTGGATGCACGTGTTCCATTTGTTTATTGCTTGTCTGTGTTCTTAAACAGTTTTGTATATTTTGAACACCCGTGTGTGCGTAATTTTAAAAATTGACTGTGAACATAATAAGTAGTGATCATGGCCAAGAGTGCAAGGAGTAAGTGGAAGAAAAAAATGCGTGCAGTGAAAAGAGTTCGTTATGGAAAAAAGGAACTTGAAAAATTGAAGTTAATTGTTGCTTCTGGTTCAAAGGTCGATGTAGAAATGGAAAATGTTTCTGAAATTGCCACAGGTACGGTGCAAGTGATACAGGTGGTTTCACGGTAATCTTGTACATTATTTATGGCGACGTTATATTTCCAAAGGTCATCGATAATTTTTCATTGTATTTTACCGTAAGCAATTTTGTAGACCAATACTTTTACATGCCTTAATATGGGACACTGTACAAACTAGATTATTGCAACAAGTACCGACACCCAAGAATTAACGGACTGAAGATTTTAAAAATATGTATACTTTTAAATTACTGGTTTACTGATGTTCAAGCTGGTATTTACAAGATCCTAAATTTGGAAAGTCTTATTTATTATATTGGAGAATCAGTATTGAATGGCATGGGTTTTCAAGTAAACTTTGCCATATTTAATTTATATAACTTGATATAATAGATTGGAAGAATGATAGACCTTAAAAGTTTGGAAGCTTTTATTGTATTAGGTAATCGGAAAGGGTCAGAATAGGTACTGGGAAATATATTAAGCAAGAATAATTTATTAATGGCAGAAAATGTTACCATTGGTAAACAGTTGGGATTTGGTACCTGTGACAGACTGTCGAGTATTATGATTTATAGAGCAAAAATAACAGGCCTGTAACTTCCTTGAAGAGCCATCTGTGTAACAGCTAATGGAGTAGATACATCATACAATATTTGTTTGAGATAAACACATGCCGATATGTTTTAATCCAATCCTATTTTGTTATTTCAATCCCCAGTTCTGTGTGTTTACACATTAGTAATATGTGTTTGTTTATGCTAAAGGCCATTGAGAAGTCAAACAGCAGTCCCAAAGAGTTGATACTAAACTTAGCTTTGATTTATAGACTTGTATGAAAATATTACATAGGTACTCAATAAAAACTTATATAATTCTGAGTTTCCTGTTTCCTGATATGTTGGAATCTTTAGGAATTGATAAGGGGAAGTTTTTAAAATTTGATTTTTATTGATAATCTGAAATAATGTCCATAACAGAAGCTGTTGAATGTGGAGAAACTTGAGCACATAGCCATGGAAAAGTCTTTCATAGGTTCGCCAATGTTGCATTTTTAATTCTTACAAATTATAAAGCACAAACAGGAAACACTATATTTCCATAGAAAAATATTTTTATTTTTTCAACACAGACTATTTAGACCACAATTACATCTTCAGGTTAAAATCCTCTTTTGCGAAAATGAATTTTTTTTACAGAAATAATTTAAAGTTTGTTTTGTTATTTGTGATCGAATGTGTTTTATTTATGAGTTCTAGAATTAGCTGTTTTATGTGATGTTGGAGTCTGGATTCACTTGCGCATTGTCTGATTGGTGGCATTTAACACTAGCATGAAATATGAGTAAATTTAGCTGGTGATATTTACCAACAATTTGTGAGTAGTGCCAGGGTTTTCCATATGTAGGCCCACCCAGACTAGGTCCCTATTTGGGCTCTATTCTGAAATGAAAGCCTATGTTAGGGGACAAAATTTGAAAATTTCCCTGCCTTTTTTGACATGAAGTTTTACAAAAGTGGAACCAGTCTTGTCCTATGAGGTCATACTGAAACCTTTATGTGTTAAAATTTAAAGCTTATGCCAATTAATGAAGAATATGAAATGTGGATAGATATTTTAATAACCACCTTTAGCAAGTGCCTCATTATCAGTTTCCATGTTAAAGGCCATATGTACTCAGTATTGGAAAATTAAATATCCTGTCATTCCATAAAATTTTACAGTAACTATTACTTTATTATCATTACAATAAGTTTTTATAGTATTGAAATGAAAATATCCTAAGACCAGTTGAAAAAAAATTGGGCATCTGTAAGGAAATTAAACTTTTTTCTCTGGTTTCACCATAGTGTAAATATTGTAGCATTGCATTGTCTGTTTGCTGCAGATTTCATTTTTAAGCTTTTGAGTAATTGCCTTTCAAGATTTTTTATGTTCTCACTCTCTTTTCATTCCTTGATATGCCATATTTCCCTATGCAATTCAGCTTTGGATTCTTCTTTATTTTCTGGTATTTATCATAAATGTGTGATATAAAAATCACTGAGGATGCTGTAACTTGATGGAATTCCATAATAAAGCATTAAATACTTTGTATACTTCTACAAATTAATAGAGTAGACTGGTTTTTACGACATTCATTATATGTATTGGTAATCCTCATTTTATTATAATGTCAGAATTCCACCACATCATGCCTGAAACAATTAAAAAATGTTCCAATGCCAATATTTTGTAATCATGTTAATATTTTAATTTTTCTTAATTTTCTTAAATCTATTAGTTAATACACTTATAGATCATACATATCATATCATCATATGTACATATCACATCAAGTCAGATTTAGTCATGCCTTCTTACATCTATATAAATATCCTTATCCAAAATTAAACCTTCCGTATCCAGCACTGTGCAAAATTGTCATATTTGGTCGTGTAATTAAGTTTGTTGTGCATATTGTGTGTACTCTAGACAATGGGTTCGTTGTAACAGTGTTAATACTGCCTGTTTGCAAAGTGTCAAATATAATAATGTGGTAGTTAACTCTATTTGTATGAGCATTTTAATGCGTACTTATCTTCTCATGCTTGCAGTGACAGATGTAGCATCAATCAAGGAAAAGATCAAGGAATCAGAAGAAGTTGAGAAGATGGAAGTGGGAGATAGAAAGTTCAACAAGAAGACCTTCAGAGATCAAAATGGAACATATCCAGTGTGGATGTCACAAAGGCAGATCAAGAAGAAGACAAGCGCTCTCAAGAAAAAGAAGAAAAAGGGCAAAAGTAATAAGAAATAAGTGACAATTAATGTATGTTTCATGTGTAAGTTAGGAATTCTGAAGGACTCAATTGTACCATAATTATGAAGTAAAACTTGTTATTATTAATGGTTTTTGATACTTTATTTTCCATTGCTGTATGCATAGGTTGCATCACTATTTTGTACAAAGTTATGAATACTGACTTAAGTTGTGAATCCAATCTCAAGCCCATCTAAATTCTATATAAACTGACTTGAGGATTAGTACTTATAATTCAATATCTTTTAGAAGAAAAAAAATACCCAGCTGAGGTATCCACTTCGTTCTGAGATTGAAAAAATCTCAATAGTGAAAGTGATACCCTCTTGGCTCCCCATTAGATATCTGAAGCACTACTATTTGGAATACAAAAAGAGGTAACCCATACTACAATCTCAAAATCCATAATGAATAATAATCAAAAATCCATAAGTTGAGAAAAGGTTTTATTCTGTGTAATAGTAACAACATTATTAATAATTTCAGTGGCCCTTAGATGGTTTATACTTTTCATTTTGTCTACATTGAATATGAAAATGTCCTTAAAAAAGTCATCTTCAATGGTCATTCCATGGGAAATGCAAAAGGTATTTATTAAGTTCTGTCCATTGAAGTACCTATGTTAGCAAGAGATCTCTCTTATTTCTTAGTTATTCTATTGTAAAATAATGGGCAGTAAGATGCACAGTTCAAACTGCGAGGACTGTATGACACAGTGATACACAGTAAATGTTTAGATTTTTTACAGAATTCTCCAAATTACTTTGATATTAATTTGGAAGTTATTAATATTATTTTCTAATTTTCCTAGGAGTATCATGGCTTAAATAAACCCCATGAGACTACATGTGGATAATTTTTATACATAATAGATTGTTGGATTCTGATGTTTTTAGTTTGGATTTTGGTTAGGTCTGCTAGGCTATGAAAACATTATATTTTAGAAAATTTATTGTAACATAAGACACAAACTTCACACTAGTTGTCGACATAGTTTGCACCATAGTTCAGAGATATTCCACTATGGGGAACTCTTTCTCTTTACCCTCTTCATAGAAAGATGTCACCTGTGATACCAACCATGTGTTGGTAGCCAGTCTCACCTTGTTGTTTTCATTGAAATTATGGTAAGAATGGAATGATTTTAGTTACAAAAACACAAAGTGTTATTTGTGGAATTGCAAAGTTTCATTTATCCTATCCACAAAAACACAAGTAATTGTCAGGTTGGGGTTGTGATGGGGTGGTATAGCTTCCCAGCCAAAGTCCTGTAAAGGTTGTCGTGTGACATTTTGTTTGGGCAGACTGTCATGGATGAAGAACCAAATGCTTTGATTGCTTTCCCTGGTGGCATCCAGCAATGGGGACCCCATGCAAAACACTACATATTTTTTTGAGTGGCTATCTGCATGGCTTCTGGTCTAGCTGGCAATGAAGTTTTACCTCCATTGACTGCAGTTCCTTTTTGTCCAACTGACAAAGACAAAGGTGAAAACAGCTGTCAACATATGGTCCACAGTGCAGGTGGCATCTTCAAACAGAGTATCCAGGAAAATGTTCCCTGCCATTATAAATGTCTAAAGAATGGTGGAAACTTCATTGAAAATTAGAGTGAGAATCACACCTTTTCTTTCAATGAAACTTTTTCAAAATATACATTGGCTTTTTTTATATACAAACAGAACTTACTTTCTGAATGTACCTCTTAACTACATGTAAATTTCATTTATGCAATATTCTATGCTACAAAACGAAGGAATATCTATAATATGTCATGTAAACGTGATTTTAAAATTTAAAGTTCTCAAACTAACAAGCAAAAATATTGATGCTCTCAGCATTCTTGGGTAGTGCATCCGAGTACTATGTTTTAAATAGATGACAGTTTCGCTAGCCATCCTGCTTGCAAAATAGCCATCCGTCATCATTTTAAACTGTAGTACATAGATGTACTACCCGAGAATGCTGAGATCCTCTTAGCAATGCCGTAGAAACTTTCACACTAATTTCAAGCAGAAATATTGTCATTTTGACACTCATTCCACCTCAATATGTATTTCCCTGGGTTATGTCATTTTACTTAATTGAAATAATTATTGTTTCAAATAAGTTCACTCAAGTAAAAGTTCAATATAGTGTTAATGAGGTGATATTTACTCGAAATTCAATATGTATAATGGGTTATTTAAATCGTGTCAGACTTTTTCTGTGTGAAAAATATGAAATGTTTAGAGAATACTATTATTAAAATATTTAGATATCATTTATAGGGAGTTATTTTAGAAGCCTACCATTTAAAAGAGTTCCCAGATCTCTAAGGTTTTTTCACAGATTGTTTTTTCAAAAACTGCCCTTGACCAAGTTTGTATGTATTTTCATACCCTTGGGACCTGTATTTCTTTTTGGCTATAGACCACTTTATCTTAGAATTTCCTTTTAGGTGTAGGGGATTATTATTTATAAGAGTACCGTTTTACTTTTTGTGGGAGCCTAAGGAAATGGGTTTGGTGCTTTATCCAAAAAGGAGTAAAGGAAAGGGTACCTTAAATTTGTGATAGGATATGTAAAGGTTGAAGTGAAGTCCTTTGTGGGCCCGTTTGATGATATATATTGTTTTTTTTTGGGTATCCGCAGTGGCAACCGTGAAAAACCAATATTATTGACTAAAGGTCCCTCTGAATTTTGTTTAATCCATCCAAAATATCTATCGGAGTAAAAATTATGGATACTGGAGTTTAAACTTCAGTTACAAGAAATCGGCCCAATTAATTTCAGCGCGAACGATACAAAAATTTGGCTAGTTTTATGCCTAGTTGTATGATACAAGACAACAAATTTTTATCACCTTTCTGTGAAATGTTATTCGGGCATGAACAAATCAAGTGTCAATTTTCTCGCCTTCCGGAGACAATCCGAAATGGTAAACCTCTGTAAAACCACAAAAAGATGCTTATTGGCATCTCATTTTTGCATTATCTGGTTTGATCCTCTATCAATACGTTTCCAGCCAACCACGAGATTTCTCTTATTGGGGATCCCCATTATTGGAACCCTGTTCCTGACTCTGCCGGTCGTCATCCAGGGGGGATATGGTAGGATTGGATTCTTATGAAAGAGGGTCAAATTTTAAGGATACTGGTAGAAGTGGGTAGGTAAGGTGTAACTCGTCTACTACGGGAACTAGCCTGTTCGGAAAATACGTATTTGCACGTATGATCGCCTCCCTAGTATATGCGCCCTCTCTAGTCCCTCTCCTAATTTTATGACCCAATCTTTTATAAGAAAGGTTTAACAGCCCAAACTATCTTATTGTTCCGGAATGGAGGCCCCCTTTCCAGTACCATTTGGGAACATTCACGACACTCACAATTGTAAATGAATGCATTCCGCCCGCCTAGTTTTGGGAATTTTTTTCTGACCCACCCCTCACCCTTTCCCTCAGTTGCCCCCCATTTTCAGTTATAAATTAAAATATTTACATTCTTTTCAGAATCAAATTGTCTGATGCTTGCTTTACTAATACATAGTACTAATGTTATTAGTTAGTAGTTTTCCTAATATATTCTCCTTCTAAATCACGCTCCTTTTCCGTTAACTCTCTAGATTACTGTTGTAAAAGTTTAACATATCCTTTTTCACCTAGTCTTTATTTTCAATTATAATTTCCCTTCCAACCTCGAATTGTATTACATCTTGCTATGTATTCCTTGAAGTGATTTCTCACTGTCCTATTCAGGACATCCTCGCTTTGCATGAACCATATTGTGTGCATGTTTTCAAATAGACTTTTCATCCACTCTTCCCTGCCTTTCTTTGTATTCCGACGAATTTAAATTCTTTAACTTTTTATAGTCCGGTTGACCTTCAATACCTCTTATTTTTGCACTCTTCTTATTCTGTAGTATTTTTACTTGAACCCTGTATTTTCCTTTGCCTGCAGTTTCTGTTAGCACATCTTACCGTTTTTTTTTTGTTTCACACTATGACTATTTTGTTAATATATAGCGTATCTATATTTTTTCAAAATACTCTTTCGTTGTGCTCTGAAAGTATATCTCCAATCCCTTTCCACGAAATTTAATCAACATTTAAATTTTTTAAATCTTTTTTCAGTTTTTTAAACTTAATTTGTCTCTTTGTCTTCATCGATCTTTTACGGGTTTATTGTTCGTGTAACTGTAATGCAATGGGACCTCTTGTAAAGAAAGCGAAACTTTTGTCTTCCAAGGTGGCTAGCGTAACCGTCTTAGATTTTATACCCGTAGGTGGTTAATGTTGGCTGCTATCAGCTACTATTACGCTATTTCCTGCACAACCTCGGACGAATTATTTCTAGAAATTCTTAAGTACCTTAAATTAACAATAAATTACCTCAATGTCGGCGTACTTCCTGCCTATCTTTATGACCGCCCAAAATATCTTACCATTCTGCTTCCTCTGCCTCGCTTTCCTTTCTGTCCTTTAACTCAATTCCACATGATATCGCCCTTCAGTATTTTTCCTATCTTTTTCATTTTCTTCGGTATTTTTACAGAAAATTTCTTTCTGTCACAACTTAAAGCAACCGCAACCCGAAGATGTTTAAAAATGTGTATCAAAATACGACGTGAGTAAAGTCTACGGGTCGTAACGTTCCCAAACTGCAATAACAAATAAAAATTAGTAATACTATTTCCATCCACAAACTTTTTAGCATTACTTGCTCATTCTTACAATGGAGAAGAACTTTACAACGGTGCAAATTATGATCCCGTAGTAGTAAGACTACGACCATCCGAAATCGAGAAAAAGTAGTTTTTAAATTTTTTTACAACTTCTTTTGTTTTAATTTAAAGAGCATAAAAGTTGGCAAACGTACTATAATCCTTCCGACACTCCATTCAATCCTCATCAAATCCCCTCATCAACTCCCTCCACAATCAATCCCACAAATCCAACTTGATAACAACCCAGTCACCACATTCCCCCCCCAATAAACCTACCCACCTCTACCAGCATCCTTAAAATTTGACCCTCCCTCATCAGAATCCAATCCTGACATATCCCCCCTGGGTGACGACCGGCAAGAGTCAGGAACAGGGTTCCAACGATGGGATCCCCGTCTAGAGAAAACGCGTGGCTGGCTGGAAACGTATTGATAAAGGACCAAACCAGATAATGTTAAAGTGTGATGCCAATAAGCATCTTTTTTGTGATTTTACAGAGGTTTACCGTTTCGGATTAGCTCCGGAAGGCGAGAAAATTGACACTTGATTTGTTTATGCTCGAATAACATTTCATGAAAAGGTGATAAAAAAATGTTGTCTTATACCAAACAACACGGTATAAAACAAGCTAAATTTTTATATCACTCACGCTGAGGTCGTTTTTTTGATTGGGTATATGAAATTTAAACTCGAGTATCCATAATTTTTTACTCCGATAGATATTTTAGATTAGAAAAAGAAATGAAAACCTTGCAATTCCACAATATGTGTATAAAACTTTATTCAACTGGATTCATTTTTATTCAATAGATATACATATTGTGGAATTGCAAGTTTTTCATTTATCTTCCTAATATGGAGAAATTCCACAGAGTTACCCCTAAAACAGTTTTCTTATATTTTAGATTGTCGATTAAGGAGTGGGCAAGTCAGGGCAAGTCATCCCCTGCAACGTCAATTTCTGATAATAATTTCTAACAATAACGTTCAACAAGAAGATTTTGGTCTTAATAACTGGTTTTTGCCTTAATCATGTCTGTGTACTCTTTTTAAAACTGCCAGAACACCCAATGGCAACAACCAATACTTTTAGGGAAGTATTACTCTGGCTTATTAATAAGTAATGGATGGATTCAGTTTTCATTCGTCGCGTGAATTAGTTCACTCGTCTTTTGAATTTTTGGAGTAATCGGCTTTGATTAGTTTATTATTTTGAAAAATTTTTCTCACATTTCTCTAGTTCTACCTTTTTTGTTATTTCCATTTGTTTGAAAACGGTTAATGATGGCATCTATCATCAATTTAAACAAATGCAATATACAAAAAGTTTTCTGAAGTCAGTTTTCATTCGCTTCTTACTACTTCACTAGTCCTATTGGTGGAGAAAAAGAGGAAATTAAAATGGACTGTCTTCACTTTCGAAGCAATTTCAGTCTTTGTTGCAGGCAGCTAAAGGGTTGCCCACGCGTATCGGGGAAGTTTTCTGCAAGTAAAAATGAATGGAAGCTCCCCGAAAGAGGCGGCTCGATAGAGTGATTGGTGATTATTCAATGTTTCAGACATACGAGGCAAACGGAAGCGAGGCAGTGGAACAAGATATTCTAAGGAAACAGTGATAAAGATAGAATTGCCAATGCAAATGAATTTCAGATAAGAATAAAAACACCAACTACTTTCCAGAAGAGAATGACTCTTTATCGAGGAACTCATGGTGGATATTGATGAAACAAACATGCCAGAGGCATCGAATTAAAATTCGATCTGACGAGCCTTAAGGTTACTTCTTGAACTTTTTCCATTTTTCCTTGACATCTGCATTTTCTGGTACTCTCGACTAATTAAACCTCAAGAAAAATAAGATTATATACTTCTGTGTTAACACTCGAAGGCAGTTCCGTATTAATAATGACGTGCTATTTGTGTCTGATCGTCATCTGCTTTGAAAATAATTTCTTCTGGTGATAACTCGTCATTGTTAGTTATTGTTTCATTTTGTCTCTTTCTGGGATGTTATTGACTATAAAAAAACGTTGCCTGCAATAGTCCACCAGCTTTGCCTATTTTATCGGAAATGGCCTAAAAATTTTACACATTAGCGATATTTATGCTTTGAGCGACGCTACATATTTTCGTGAGGATACCATAACGTTCCTCGTCATAATTTTAATGCTTACCGAATTTCTACTGAAGATGATTCTTATAAATGTGACCATATCTCCCGTAGGCTCCCGTAAAGATATGCGATAAACTTAGGTTTTTCTGGGGTTAAGATAGTTTGCGGATACATTTCCACTCCAAAGATTTCTGTTGTGGTTAGGTTTATGTCAACGTTTTCTTCGAATTCACATATTTACTCTTTCTGATTGATGGCCTGGAACATTGTTTAATTAAGATATTTTAAAAAATTTTAGTATCTCAGAATTAGCATTGGGGAAGTATTACTTCTTCCCAAACAAACATGCAAATATTTATTAATTTCCATCACATTTTATGCCTCATCCTCGAAAATTCGAACTTCAAAAATGTTTTCCACATTTTTTGCGTAAATATCTTTACTTACTTAATTGTCATGATCAGGCTTGGTTCTATGACTCATTATCAACCTCTCTAATGTGTTTTTACGTATGATTTAAGTTAGTACGAGGTGCATTCAAGTTATAAGGCCTCCGATTTTTTTCTAACTAATTATTCACCTTAAAAACAAACTTGTGTTACTTCTCGACGTAATCTCCCTGCAGCCATACACATTTTTCGCAACGTCGACGCCATGATTCTATGGCCGCGGCGAAGGCTTCTTTAGGAGTCTGTTTTGATCACTGGAAAAACACTGTGACGCTCTCGGTGTGCGAGGCCGAGATTGTTTTGGTTCGTTGTCAAATGATGTTATGCCTTCTTCAAACTCTCGCAACCATGAACGCACTTTCGACACATCCATGACTCCATAACCACATTTCTCCTTCAACTGGCGATAAATTTCAATCGGTGTCACACCACGAATGATTACACGCTGGTCATGTAACAAAAACGTCACCATTTAAAGTATCGAAAACAGTTCTCATTTCGCGGCTTCCGCTAGAGGATCTGTCTGTCGTACAGTGCTGCAATCTCTGTCACGCATTTACAAAGAGTGCCCGCTCATTTTAAAGCAAACTGCATGTTTCTATCTGTTTCCAGTTCGGAGAAAAAAAATTGGAGGTCTTACAACCTTAATGCACCTCGTAAGTGAATTCTAACTGAAAGTAAATAAAGGTGCGTAAAAATACCAACATTAAAAAAAGTTTTTTTCTATTGTGGGCTTAGTTTACTTTGTCTTAAGAACTATAAACACAAACCTCTTTCACTATGCTCTGGATATCATAAGAAATTTCACGGACAATTGGTCCAAACGAATTTCTACGGTCTATTCCTCCATAGGAAACCACTATTCTTGAGGATGACATCATCGTAGTTTCATCAAGTAAGCTGTTCTGAAAAGTTTCATAATATTTTCCCTCACTCGGAGAAATATACAAAGGTATGAAATAATGAGTCCAGACCCATATGAATTTGGATCAACACACGCATTGACCTTTCCATGACTATGGGCTTACTTTAATGTCCCTGGGCTTTGATCTCTTATTCACGAATCCATCCACATTGAAGGTAGCCCCGAAAGAGGTTTTTAGCTTGAAAGGTACATAAAAGTATGAGCTTCTGTTCGTATGCTTTTCTCTTGAGAGGGTATTAAAATATTCCTTACTACATTTTGACGTCCGTATCCGTATTTCTTGTTACGAGAATTCCAAGAATGCACGTGTCAGAAGACGACAGAAGTCGTTACGCGATGGGTGAAAATGAACGAATCAAATATTTCAACCGAACGGAGGGCATTATTTTCTGGGATGGATTTAGGCATCAAGAACTCCCGGGGGATGTCTCTCGAACTGAAGCAAGACCCCCAACACTACGGATGACGTGATCGTATGACGTGTCTCAATACGGGCGTGATTCGTCACGCGGAATGGGCTTCAAAACTGCCTGCGAAAGCTCTCTGTACGAAAAGAGGTCGCCTTACCACGCAATAAGTCTTGACGTGGGCCGAATTGCGTCGCGGGTTCAAGGAACGTTACAGCAGTGTGGAGGAAACTTAGGAAAGGATGAAATCAAGGAATGTATCCCCTCTTGGAGAACAGCAAAACTGTCATCAGGGATCCGTGGTTTTTTTTCGCAGGTAGAAAAATATGAGGCGTATTACAGGAGGAAGTCATTCGAGTGTTTTTCTAGATTCCGAAATTTTTGCAACCACTCAACCGTTTTCCTGAGACCGTACGGTGGCCCTTGGCCAGCAGAAAGAGAATCTTGAAGATTTTTCCAACGGGTACATTCCGAAATGGGATGGCGAACCACCCCGAGATGTTAGGGAATAAATCATTAATCACCATTGCGTAATATAGTGCCATCGAAGCGTAGATTCTAGAGCGGTATGGCGTACAATCTCGGAACCGTGTGATCCTGCGAAGATTTAGAGGCGAACAAAAGATCATCAACGATTTACACAATATGCCACAACACCTGATTATCACCGTTTGGGGTAATTTTTTTTCATCCCGATTCCGAATCGCGAACTAGTGAATATTTCCATCAAGTCCCAATCGCGAAGTTAAGATAATACAACGAAAATAGTTGAATCGCTTTTTACGACCAAAATGCAGCGTATTAGACGTTTATCACCGCGAAGCGGACCAATTGGTCTTCTTTTTCTTGCGAGTGCGCAAAATCTTCTCTCCTGAGCCATGTAACTATTTTCCGTCGCTGCTATTGACTTGGTGACACCCGGAATCGTCCTGCTGGGAGGAGGAGAGAGATAGATGCCCAGTTCACACTATAAATGTAAAAAAAAATGTTAAGATGGCGGCTATGACCTACTTGTATTCTCACGTGAAGATCTCTCGAGCTCGTAGAAGCTAGTTCCCTCTGGTGTAAGGTTCACGAATTGTGGATAAATCAATTGAATTACACGACCAGAAACCACGGAGAAAGTTTTTATTTATTGTTTGGAGGAACTGAAACAGCCACAGATTTTGTCATATCATACATATAAAACATAAATGCAGTTGCGAATTGAGAGAAGACAGAGAAAAAAGCAAACGAAGTTGCAAAATTTGCAAAAATTATCTTGAAAGTGCTCCTTGAATTATCATGGACCTTTTTAGACCTAACTTTAAATTGTGGCATATAGATTTTTTGCCAAGAATTAATATTTACAAGGGGGTATTCGGACTCATATATCGCTCTCGGAGGCTCTTGCAGGCGCATTTAATAACATCTCACGCCCAATATAATTTAAATAGGAACAGAATCATTATCCTTCATCATTCATTTGGCGTTGCAGATCAGGGCGGCAGTGCTTAATGAGGAGGAGGAGAAGAAGAAGCTTGTGCAGTGCGTGTGAAGAAATGCAGAAATGACCATAGCTGTCGTAGTACCTCAAAACAATTACAATGTTATGGCGACATCCTTGTTTGTAAACACATGCAGCTTGTGCTCCTGCTATCTACGGTGT
>WURS02474421.1:14217140-14246923 GCA_011762765.2 Rhinocypha anisoptera
CTGAAGATGATACTATGTATTGAAACCCGGGTCGTGTTAAAATAAAATATTGAGTGGAATCACAAGTGTTTTTACTTACACTACTTCATTTTTACAAAACCTTTTACATTTCGTAAATGGTTAAAAATGTCAACATACAATTAATTTAGGCATTAGTCAAATTCAAGTTTGTTTTAATTAGAACAAATTTTATGACTCATAAGAAATTTTGCATGAAAGAATCAGAATTTTGTTTTTAAAAGTCAGAATGAACAGAGTACATCTACTTCATTATATAATAGCAGTCACTATTATCTATTGGTTTAAAATACACAAAACTTCAAGCTATTCATAACCATGGCAGATATTTTTTTGCAACATGTCCAATTTCCTTATACATAGCTGTTGCTGTCAAACATAAATTATACAATGTTTTTTGTCTTTTGTAATAATTTATTTTATGAGGGCAACATGAAAGAAAAAATATTATGTTGAAAATCCTTTAGTTGATAGAAAAAAAAAATTGCTTCACCTTAAAAGTTCAGCTTGATGTGGAATTCTTAAAGCAATCGAAGTCCCCTTTATAACAGGTAATATCTTTCTAAGTAAATTCTGAAACTTAATGTTCTACCTTCAAATCGTACACCAACACCTCTATTTAAGAGCAATTGTTGAGGTCATTCTCAATGTCGCTATTAGAACTCAAAACACTTTCCATGGAGTCACTTCCAAGCAAAATGCCATCAAGCTTCTCATCACTCAAATCTTCCAACCTTTCTTTTCCTGCATTTGACATAATTGACATTGGGGGTGTAAAATTCCTGATAAACACAAAACAAAAATATTCCTCTATTTGAATCACACTGTTTGTAAAACGAACAACTCAGGAAGGACGCGACAAGAAGTAAGCAATGAACATATTTTATAATAAAAAACTAAAACTTCATGACAAGCAACTTACAGCAAACTTACTCTTGACTGTAGAAAATATAATGAGTTGCCATTCTTGGACAAATTTGTGAGCCTACTCTCTGCTGTCTGCTATCCCAAACCCTTTCTCCAACCTAATATTTCATGATGAGTGCTTGGGTCTGAATCAGCTGCCTTCTCCTGCTGTTATCATAAGACCATGGAAATAGGCACTATTTCCATGGGCTCCAAGATAATATGCTGGCTAAATGAAAGGTAAGTGAAAACATCGTAGTTTTCACCTCTCCAAACCTATATCTCTTGTTGATATTCCAAATGCTTTACCAAAAGGGGCTCTTGGAAAAACTAGGCATCAGCAAGGGGATGTGTTTACACTAACAGTAAAGTCAACAAATTTTCATTTAAGAGCAGAAGAAGGTCAACCTAGTGCTCCCATGTGGATATAGAGTTCCTATTATTATAATTTTGAAGGATGCGGGTGAATGTCGACTGCTTATTTCACAAGGAAGGCTTAATAGATGTCCCAAATGAGGAAACAAAATAGTTTAGAAAAATTTCTAATGGATAAATAATTAAGCACAAAATAAATGTCAAAGCTTATTTTGTTTGCTTGATAAAAATCATTTCATTAGTATAATATTTATTTAATCAAAAATGGTATTAAAATATAGTATGAGAGGTTGGCCAGTAGCATGTAGGATGGCACCATGGGAAGTTTAAAAGGGTCAGTGCAGTGCATGTACGATGGTGTTTAAGGGTTAAAAATCTGCTTCTTAGAGTCTCAGGTTCAAACTCAATGTGAAACCAGTCATGTTGTACTTGGAGTGTTAAACGGTCATAATTAAAGACTAGCTACAAAATGCCAATCCATGTATGTAACCTGTACGACAAAGATGTATCAAGGTGTTACTTAACTACAGAGGCTCTCCCTTCGGGGTGTAAAGCATTTATTCCTTTAGTCATGATCGTGAACACCTCTATCATATCATTTAAATGCAGTGTTTGGATTCTCTATGGAAACATGAAAATCGTGCATACTTTGTCAGTGAATTCCCCTTTCTCATGCTTTTATGAACCTGAGAGGAACCTTCAATGGTGGTACAAGTGATGCTTTTTAATCATATTTTGATGGTTATATTACCAAATTCAATACCTGTCTGAGTCATGACTTGTTATGACATGCCTTCTCTACTATTATCATGCCATTAAATAGAATTATTAAATCTTATTATACTTAATAGTTATAAACATGTTACCAACTTTAATTTAAAAATAATTTTTGGATATCAATTATGAAAATTCTGAAAGTATTAAAGTAACTGAGAACAACTATATTGATCAACCAATAAGCAATATTGAGTAGCCGAGACAAATTATGATTACAAAAAATAAAATAGTATTGTATTAGTTACAATGCTTATTCTTAAGTGTAGGGAGTTTATGTGTGTTATTACTGTGATAAAATATTTGAAAGAAGTAGAAAAACAGGAATCAGTAACATTGATGTCATATAACCTTTATATTTAATTAATTTTCAATTAAGAAATAAAAAAGTTCATAATATTTTGTGGTTAAGTAAATTATCAAGTGTAAAAATGGATATTCATTCAAAATGAATCAGGAAATATGGAATAATATATGGTCCATTCATGGAAAAATAATTGGTAAGTTATATTTACAGGCTCTGGAAAGTTGAAACATATGGGCTGGACTTACTCTGAAAGAAAGCAATTTGGGGATATAATACATTTTTTTCTAAACTGTCGGAAAATTCTTACTTTGATTATTAAAATAGTGAATAGTTGTAGAGTAATTAGAATGACAGTAGCACTTCAATATATATTCTTATGTACACTGTAGAGGAAATTATTCTCAATTTCAAATTTAAAGTTTTTTTTGTACAATACATGATCAGACTTTAGCCATGTATTAGGATATTTTGAAACAAACTATTTAAAGAAAATAGGTAATGAAATATTCATAGAAAAATGTATATAAAAATCTTTAGATCATGAAAATGCCATGGATTGAGGTTGTTTTATCAACTACTTAAACTTCCTATGAAGTCAAATTATTTTTTGTTAGCGAATTTCCACTTATGGGTTGACTAATTGTATTTCTATTGAAAGAAGAAAGTACTCTTTCCAAGTACTTATCATTTCACAAAAGTGAAATTCTAAAAAAATATCTTTTAATGGCCATAAAGACTCCTAAAGATAAGAATGATAATTCATCAGAACTATGTTCAATATATTACTTTTAATGAATAAAAATAGAGCACTGCAAACAATTCAATTTAATGAAAGCAGTTCTGCATTTTTATATATTATTTTCCATACTAAAATTGTAATTTACATACTCAAATAGCTTTAGAAAAGTATGTGAATAATGCTAAATGTTTTTTATTTACTTCCAGCAGGTCAAAATCCCACAATACAAGTTATATTGCCAGTGACATTCTTGTAAACATATAAGTTTTAAAGGTAAAGCCAAAAGAATTTTCTCTAAGAACCACTCCTAATGCACTTTCCTCAATTCTTGATTGATATTGACTTAAGACTAATGCTGGAAGAATTGAAATACCTTTATTAATCAATGAAAGCATAATCTGAAATTCAATTAACTTTGATAACACATTCCTGAAATTAATTGTGAAAATTCCTGAAACTAAAGTTGTGAAAATAATTTTAATTAAATCTTTGGCACAAATATGTGGATGGAGAACTTCGAAGAAAATAAGTAATGGGGTATTGTGAGACAGCGAGGTGAAATGCAGAATGAAGGGCAACATTTTTTAGACAGTTGTAATACCGGCAATGACTTATGGTGAGGGTATATGGGTGAATACCAAACCTCAAGAAAGAACGTTTAATGTGGCTGAAATTAGGATGTTGAGGTGGATAACTGGAGTGATGAAATTGAATTGTTAGGGACAAGTGTATAAGGGTACATACAAGGGAAACCGTTCAGGAGGGACCTTATAGCGAAAAAGTACAAGAATGTTGTTTGAGGTGTTTTGGGCACACAGAGGGAAGGGATGAGGAGTATGTACGGAAGAGAGTGGATAAAGTCTCTGTGGTGTTCCATAACATTGGGAAGTCACAGTTCACCAACTACCTAATGGAGGAGGGACACCAATCTGATTTCCAGCCTAAGATGATTCATAGAGAGAAGAAGGGCACCAAAACATAGATGTTTTAGAACAGCTATCTATTCTTACCTGTGTTCGTAAAAAAGAAAATATTACTAGCAACCACCTTTTCCCCTTTCACTCCCCCCTCCTTGACATCCACTACATATCCCATCCCAATTTCCCCGCCCAATAATGGCACAATGACCCTTTCCCACTCTCTCCCCTTACCCGACCCAAGTGTTCAATGCAGGTAACCAACCTTCCTTATCCTTCCTTCTCCCTCCCCCTCCCACATTTTTCTCTCCTCCCCAGCCTTTGGCTTTGGTATATATATATGTGTGATCATGACTTTATAACTCACTTGATAATGCTATGATGTAGTGGTGAAACTAGTCATGTGAAATAAATTATTCATTGGAAAGCAAGGTGTTTCATTCCTCAACAATCAACAAAAAAGAGAAAGCTCAATACAGATGGATATTATTGAGGAGCAGGATGAAAGAAGGAAACCCTTACCCCATCTAACATGGAATTACAGATAAGAAAAAGAAGAAGAAGGTGATTTTTTACAATGATTGTTTGAGTAAGAAGAACTACCAATATTGTTTTTGAAGATATAGGTATAATATTACCAAAATGAAGTTTAGTCACAAGAGAAGGTAAAATTAAATATATTATACGAAATAGGAAATATTGTAGGCACAATAAAGTACCTCTTTGTAATGCAAATTATCAGACTGGTGGCTATGTGAGTTGTTGGGCCCCTTGAAAATAATCTTTCATTATAAAATTTAAAATGTTAATTTTTTTACCATATTATCAAATATATATCATTCATTAGATTTATTCATTTTCCTGTAGTATCTAGGAATTAAATTCAAGGGAATAACATGTTTTCTCCAAAGGATGCTAACTTAGTAAATATCCATCTGCTCACTGTATATAGTGATGAAGTGATGCATATGAATAGAGGAATGAGAGAATTTCAATAAGGTTGTGGTTAGATGTGTACTACTTCAATTTTAACATTAAAAGAAACAATGAGTTTCCAAAAAATATTTGCAAAAATCACTTGCTGATAACATTCAGTAGAGTTCATTTCATAAAGAAACTACAAATGTTTTAAATGTAAAGTCTATTTATGATATGTACTAAGAATTTTATCCAAATTTGTCTACTAATTTAGGCAATGTTTAATATACTCTACGACTCTGCTAATACTATTTAACTATTATACCATGCACAACATACCTGGTCTCTATCACCAACCTTGCAACAATAACACATTCATCAGTAAAATCTAATGCTAAGAAAAGAGTACTGTGTTTAATTTTTATAGCTTAATTAGTTATATCATTCCATTATTTAAAAAATAAGCATTGCATCTAAAAATAGAAGGCAATTTCAAGTTACACCAAGACATATATCCATTGGTCCTTGTTTAATGGACAACATTTATGCCTTCATATCAATCAAAAAGCACAAAATATTTTTCTTGTATTTCCAAATTTATAATCTCATTGAAAAATAAGGTAATTGAAAAAAAAATTTACTGATAATGTGAATCCTTACTTTTTAGTATTTTATAAAATAACAATTACCTTTATTTTCTAATTTTTCTTTAGAAAATCTTATTAAATTTACAGAAATATTTGACTCTAAAGGAGAGAAAACAAAAAAATCTTACCTCTGGTAACATATGTAACTCTTAACATGCTACTTGGTAGTAATGCCAATAAATATCTTTGTCAAAAGAAAATTGTTCTTATTAAAATGTATAAGAAATGAAACAATCTCATATGGAAATGTTGAAAACAATGAATGAAGTTTAAAAAGACATTTCTTAACATTTTAGTGACAATGCATAATACTTATTCTTGATGACTATTCTAAATCAGTGATACTCAAGTGCTGTCAAGGTGGCTACATGCATATCACAGTATTTTTCTGCAAATGCAGGCACTGTGACAGGTTTTCATTGATATTTATAAGCAAAGGGATACATTATTTAATGAGCAGCCATAATTAACTTTGATGTCATTACTTACTCCCACAAATGGCAAGTGAATGCCCTAGTCCTGTAAGTATGTGGCCATACATCTGATATTAAGGAACAAACTATGTGTTTATAACTCACTTGGGTATATTCATCTTACTAAGGTTTAATTAATTATGGAGTTATCTTTCATTTACTACTGAGATGATTTTACATAAAGAAGCTATTATTGTCAATTGGTAACAACATATTTAGTTAATTAAATGTTGTCAAAACCAGGATTAAAAAAGAACTATTACATGCATTTGAACATTTTGTATTTGTGATGCAGGGATTGCAGTTAGTATGTGAAATTAAGCTTGAAATTGATGCAATGATAAAAAGAAGCTTAAAAATGAAATATATGGTGAGAAATAAATGTCCAGCAATTTTTAAAAATAAATCTCTTATTGTACATAGTGCTTTATAAGGAAGAATTGAAAATGTCCTGTGATTTCCTTTGTAAAGAGGCAGATGACAAGCTTATTCTCCATTTTCTATGCAAGGTTTACTAAGAAAAGACACAAGCAAAAATAATTTGAATTTTTGTTAAATTTATTTGTTGTGCAATTCTTTTTTAGAATTATTTTATCTGAATAACATCAAACCTGGAACAGCCAATAAATATTAGTGACTATAAATAAAATTATTTTTTTATTTGTCACTCTGCATCATCAAGTATAAAATTTGTAATTTTCAGATAAACAAATCAATAGATAATTATTTTGTAATCACAGGATGGATATGGTTACTTTTCATGCAACTAAATTCAATTTTATTTGAGATATCTGAAAAACTACCTACAATTATTAGAGACTCTAATTGTTCTAAAAGTTTTAATCTATACTCATTCATAAAGAATTTAACTGGAAGAGCTCTATGCTTTATAAATAGAGGTGGTGCTTAATGTAATATATGTTGTTTTATTTTATAGCCAAATTTTTAATTCATGAAAATTTTCTTATGGGCTAGAAAAATAGTCCTTTGAACTGGAACTGAAATTATATTCGATTATTTGAAAAATCCAAGGAGTTCCAATGGTATGTCAAAAATAGGTTATTATTGTTATATATATCCATCATTATTTTCAATTTCTCAATGATAAAAGTTAATTACTCAATCAAATATGCATATAAAATATTAATGAATCAAACATTATTCAATATTGGCAGTATTACCAATAATGTACACACTATTTAACTAATTTATACAGGTACCTATATTTCTCCAAAGCTATTAATTTTCTGGAATGAGAATTTTAAAACTATTCAATATTTACATCTTCAAAATAGAGAAGAATGAAATAAACAGTACATGAAAATTTAGGATAAAATATGTTGAAGATTTTACAATTAGCAAATAGATACCCACGAAAATTTAGTAGATTCATTTTAAAGTTATATAGTGTAGAATTAGAGTTAACTTCTTAATATCTGTTTCTTTATGATACTTTTATATCATTCCTGATTTCTTCTCTTTCTTAAGTATTTTCGATTTCTCAATGTTTTTAATCTTATTGGTACTCTTTGGAGTTATTTATATTTAATTTTTAATATCTAGTATTCTAACTCTAATTGTCCAGATTTTAGGCTAAACATATGTGTACCATTCCAATAACTAAAAAGAATGATAAAAAAAGTCCTCTGCAATGAATTGCTGTAATATATTCAAGATTGATTTTTTCGAAGAAGACAATTGGATTACATTTTTATTGAGACATAGAAAAGCTGGAATAACATTAAACTATTTTTAATAATTTCCAACTCTCTTTCACTTCTTAAGGTTTTTTAAAATGGATAAAAGGTAAAACTGAAGATCTATACATATTGTATTTGGTAGTAAAAAGTGGGCCTGGACAAAAAATGAAATATCATTGAAGATAAAATACCTGCTTTGTACTATAATATACATAATCAAGTTAAAGTTCATAAAAAAATATTATATGTGTACCATTAGGGGATTTGTTGTTTGCTTTTCTTTAGGTTAAAAGTCTATTGAAGTTACATTTCAAATAAATGGACATCAGATTTGGTTGAAATTCACAATGAAATAATATATATTCTATTCCATTTAATTTAACTCCACTCACTTGCTCATGCAATTTGTCAACTTCAGAAGCTATTTTTTCAGAATAGTGTGCAAAATGAATACAAAAATATAAAGACATTACACATTTTCAAGATTTCTGTAGGTCTTTGAAAAAATAAAGTAAAATATCCTGGAGTTCTTAACTGAAATTGTAATTGTCACTAATCATCTATTTGATTTCAGATGATATATATTTCAAACTTCAAATGACTTTTATCTATTTTCAATGTCATTGTAGCTGTATATGAGCCAAATAATGAAAGATAGATTTTATATTGAATTAACGATAACCTTCAATGATGCAAATCAAGATTTACTTAGAAAAGCCTGTTTGAGTATGGTATTAGAGTAGTAGCTCATTCATGGATTATTATCTTATCTAATAAAGAATATAATAAAGATGCACTATCTCCAGATAATGAAAATAACAAATATTTACACAACTAATGAAAAAATAAGTAGTAGGATTAATATTTTTTCGATGATCGTTATCATTTGCTGACAACCAGATGATGATGATTATTGTTGCAAAAGGTTGTATATTATTTTTTTTTCTTTGAAAATACATATATGTTGCAACCTTTATATTGTTTCATTACATTAATAATAATACTCCTATATGAATTCTGTGTAATTTATCTGGAATCATATCACAAAAAATTTCTATTCTTTTCCAGCCTCTCCCTTGCTTTCCCAACATTCTACCTTGTAACATACTCTTCAACAGCACTTCATCTTTTCACATTCCCCTCATCCACAACACATCTCTTCTCTCCCAACAACTTCCCATTTTTCTCTAATGTGTCCATCACCTTATGTTGTCTTCCTTTCTGTCCAATTTATCTTCTTTATACTTCTCCAAACATACATCTCAAAATACTTCAATTAATACTCATCATTTTTCCTCAATGACAAGGTTTCATAGCCTTGTGAGACTACTCTCCACACTAAATATTCACTACTAACATTTTCTTAAAACATTTATTAAGTACCCCTCATCAGTTTCCTCCTCTTTTGCTGAAACAGACTTCCTTTTGCTGATACAAACTTCCATTGCTGAAACAGATCGTCTCTTATATCCTTACCACTGTTTCCAGGATATTATAAAATTCAGTGCAGATTTAGGAGTGCAGTAATTTGCTAAACAACTGCAATGATCTATCTGCTCTAATTTATGCTCTTCTGTTTGGTGCTAATATTTTTCCCTCTTTTCATATGGAAATTCATAATTCACATTTTATTGTGATTCATTTTCATTCAATATGACACAAACTCCACCATATTAAATTCTGACAGGAATTCAGTCATTTGACCAATGGCTTAATCACAGAGCTTGATGATACACAAATTTGTCTTAATTATTTAGCTCCCCACCCACTACTCTCTTGTCTCCAGTCCTCCTTTACTCCTGCCTACCTCTGTAGTCATATCAGAGGCATAGTGAACTATTGTTCTTCTGCTTAAAATCATTTATCCCAAATTAGAATCTGCTACTATTGTGTTGTCTGAAAAATTCACCTATTCATATGGTATACGACTAAATTCTCCAATACTTTCATCAATTTTTCTCTTCTTCAAATCTGCTAACAGCTATCTCAAAATCTATAATAACAGGTACAATCATGCTGGTTTTACTCTAGGTACCTCTCCTTTAATGTTACATTTATTGGAGTTACATTACTTGTGCATAGTTTGAATCCTCATATCTTAAAGTAAAAAGTTGTTTTTTCATTACTATTTTCTCCGAATCAGGTGTGATGTGGCGGAAGAGATTCATAATGAGAATAAAAATGGAAATGCAATTTGGATGGATGAATGAATTTGCAAAAATAGATGCAATTTTTCTGTGGAAAATTGCTGTTTTTATTCACATTACTATTGTGTTTAATTTGACTAAGTTTTCTATGCCCAGTAAAACCCTTGACTTTCATTAAGGTCGATATTTTTCATCTTGTATCTCAAAGCTAAAATTAATTAGAATTCAATCTTTGGTTTACCCTTTTCCTGCTTAAAGCAAGAAATCAATTTCTATACAAACTCTAAGAATCATTTAAGGTTGTTCCAGAAGGAAGGAAGTATTATTCCAGGGTTTCTAATGTTAAACGTAGACACCCTATTAGTCAACAAAAAGTGATGACATTTTGAAAACCTGACATATCAAATCAAGTTTCTATGTATTCATGCTTTTTAATTGTAGTGAGATACCTAATTTATTTCTACATAGGTTAAAGTTTTGGTAAGAATTTTGGGATAAAAAATGAAAATGATGTACTATTAACATTAAATGACTATTTTTCTAGCAGGCTCATAAGATTTTTACAGAATTTGTTTACTATAGTCACTAATGTATGTTTTACAAGAATAGTGAGAGGTAGGATTAAACTATGTTAGCAAAAGAAATACACATTATACTTACTATGATCTTTAAAAAATTAAGTAGCATTTACAAGAAAGGATAATGCAAAATACATTATGAAATCAAAATATATAGTGCAATTATGATCAGGAGAAAAAGTGAATACATTGCAGTTTTTATATCAGGGAAGAAAAATCAAATACTTGTATTTAGGTTTTGATCAAAATATAATAGTTGATGCTTTCCTGAAATAGGCTAGCCTGAGAGATAACTCTATGATTTTCTATAACGCTTGAAATTTATGATATTAGTGTGGCTGATGATGACAGTATGGATTTTAGGATCTAAATATTCTATGTACCAACTCTATAGATTTCTATATGTGTGTATAAATATAATTGTACACATTATTTAAGTATAGGAGTAAGATATTCTGGGGGTTTAACTATGAACAAATATTAGTGTTATTTTTAGCTTAGAAAGAGTTAACAAAAAAAAAATGATGAGATTCAAGAGGACTGAGAGGAATAATGCTTTTCAGAGGAATATTTCCTCTGATATAAAATCAATGTAGTTATATTTAATGAAATAAATTTTTTAAAAAATATGTTAACTTTTATGAGTCATTATATATATATATACACACATATATATGTGTATTTTTTTAATTAAAAAATTGCATTCTTAGAGGAAGTGCTGCACAGCCAACCACGCAGTCTATGTATCTATTTGGAACACTTGTGTAACCATTCCATTCCTCTAGGGATATTTTAATTTACTTAATTTATTGTATATTTATAGTTACAATTATATTGTATATTGGTCTTTCGTAGTCAGTATATTTCTATTTTTTATGTGATTTACTATGTTTCATGATAATAAGAAATTTAAATCTGTGAATTATGTGAGAAGAAACATTTTTAATTAAGGAAGAGGCTATTCCCATTTGAAATTTCTTTGCATGACTATAAGTCTTGAGTGCATTGAAACAAGGTTAAGAAATACTTTCTTTTCAAACTTCAATTCATTTTGTTCATTTTAAACTACTTCCTCTTCACAGTATATTTTCATTATTATTCTTTTATGATATATCTGGGGTAATACATGCATACAAGATTCTTACTAGCATGATCAAATCCAAATATTTTTGTTTCGAAGCTCAGCCTGAATAATTAACTAACAAAGTCTTTCTCCATTCCGTTGTGTTTTTGTGGAACTCATTAGTTATATTTTTAAAAACTAATTTACATGTTAATCATTTTCATTATTTTTAGTTTATTTTAAAATCACTAGAAGTATATATTTCAGTGAATAAATCAAAAAGGAAAAAGTAATGATCAATGTAAATACTTTTGTCTTAGTAACATAAAATATTTATCCTTAGAGGTTAAATTACTAAATGATTATATCTCATCCATCTCATCCTATTGGTTCACATTATTATCCAAAATCGTAAAATATATAGCTTTATATCTAATTACTGCAATTCAGCAAGTAAAACATCATAAGCATATCCCACATTAAACTGATAATAAGCAACTTCTGATCTAAAGCTTTTCTTCAAATCACTAACAAAATAATAATGGATAAGCCCTCTTGTCCTTAAAAAGCAAAGTTTTAACAACTTATCCTTTGTTAGCACATATCATGCATAATATTTAGTTGAGTCATGAATAGAAACTGTCCATGTCTGAGGATTGCTCTGTAATCAGATGATGTTTTTCTAAGGAAATATTCTTCTTTTTGAAGAGAAAAATAGTTAATGGGAATCTCTTTTCTGAAGTCATCTGAAGTAAGTAGTTTTCCAGGAGTGACCGGAGTTCATGTTTAAGTTTTTCCAGATTTAGAAATATTTGACATGTAAAGTACAGAGAATTTCTATTTGTAAACAATTGGCATAGTAAGTTGCCTTTAGGCCATGAAAAGTATATTAAATTTTATCTACATTCTGCTACTGAATCCAGAGATCCATTGAAACCAAGATCGAATTGTTTTAGTTATGTTATCAGTCAAAAGTAATTTAGATGCTTATCTGAAATCATCTCCAGTCTATAACTTATTGTTAGTGAATTTTTATGATGCTTAGTGAGTCAAAGTTGAGCACAACAATATGCCTTTAACCTTGCAACCTAGAAACTAAGTTCATTTTTTTTGGTTTATCTTTTGTAACCTGTAAATGTCTTGGGAAATTATTTTCTGACCCACCCTCTTAATTCCCCTCATTTTCCTCCAAGTTTTTGTAAAAAATCAAAGTATTTATGCACTGATTGATATCAAACTAATCAGAAATTATCAAGGATAGTAAATATGGAGTGCCTATTTGGAGATATTTCCATATGAAATATTTTGACTCTAGTCAATCAAATCTCTGCACCCCACTCAGAGGGAAAAAGGTCAACATGGTTTATAAGGGTGATTTTGGATTACAAGACTGCTACCTGCAACACCCTTGCTGGCACTTGAAGGGGAGAATGCCCTGCCCACTTTTCTCATGCACACAGCCATAATGAAAGAATGAGGCTGCCACCGCTGAAGGGTTGATGGCTGTTTATTTGGACAATTCCTTCTAAATATACATTGGAGTGAGCTAATTTGAAAACTCTTTCAGAAAATTAACATTAAATCATATGTTATGTACATCATTGTAAGAGATATAATCATTTATGACACTGACCTCTAAGGCTTACTTTCCAATTGAACACAGAAAAATTTCTGAAAATAAACCCATTTAAAATTTACTTTTTGCTGGGCACAGAGCAATGAAAATTTAAATCATTGATGTTCACTTCCAAATAGTCATTGATGAAAAATATAGTGTTGAAATATGGTGAAAACGTCCAAAAATAATGACTATTATGTTATTGATGCTCCATTTTTTCTATTACTCCTTTTGAGCATAAACCTGCAACCAATATAAATTTATAAATGTGCCTCAATTTACTCAAACCTATCACCTGTGTTAATAAAGATAAACAAATTGAATATATAAAGTGGTTTATCAAAACTTGACGATTAGAAAATTATTCTTAGAGATAAGTTATTCATCAGTTTTTATAGTCACCTATTGTACCTAGTGTATCTTATGGATTAATTTGTACACACCAATATTTACTTTGTGGAAATACAAATTTTTGTCAATCTATGAACTTTTCAAATATAACAATTTATTGGTAGAACTTTACTAGTGAAATTATAAATGAGGATGAAAATGTGGAATGATCACTATTTAAATATTTCCTAAAATTATCTCAAATGGTAAGTATTCTTCAGGTAAGTATGTAGCATTGTTAGAATGAGATCTTAAGAATTTAAATTTTGTAAGTAATAAGTTAGTATATCTACTCATAGCATTAGGAGAATGAAGCTGGTGTGGGGAACTGAAAATAATAGCTCACATTACATCTTTTGGCCAAGCATGATTCTTTGCCTCTTTTTGGAATAATAGTTCACGAGGAGAAAGAGGTCAACCTTTCAAAGAATTTTAATTTTGAAAGATGAAAAGATGAAGCTGACTTCCAATAACTATGTGAAGCAGAGGTAACAGCCACATTCTACGAAGAATTGTAAGTAATGTCAAATCAAGGGGGTTACCAGCATAAGCACCCTGTCAGCACCATCATCTGCACTGAGGATCTGGGGAGAATTTCCCAGTACCTTTTCCATTTTGGAGAGATGTAATGCATATTTGTCATGTGCACGGAACTGCATGAACCTCATGTTGGTTGATTGGGTGAGTTCTGTGATGCTTTTAATACTAGGGAAGAACCTAAAATAAAAATATCAAGGATCAAAATAAAATCTATGTACATTGTAAAAATTATGCTCCAGCATTATATCTGTTTAGTTTCTGAACTCTTATCTAGAATTTGTCGATCTTAATGTTTGCAGAATGGGTTAATTTGCATCTAGGATGGGAAAAAGAGGCCTAGCAGAGAAAATAAGACTCAGTTTTATCTAGCTATTCTGACAAGTATTGACAAAAAAGTTGTCCTCAACACCACTTATGAATAAAAATGTTTTTGGTCTTTCTCCTATTTTATATTGAACTGGAGATACATATCTGCTAATATCACTTTATGAATCTCCTGAAATATTATCTGTAAAAAATCTCAAGTTCCTGTATTTTTTCATAACAAATGCAAAGTATTGTGGTGTACATTATTACAACTGTAGCACATCAATGCCACAGTAAGTAGTATTAGTAGTAAGTGATAACACCTCGAACATACTACAGGGACAGCACCCATTTGGCAATAGCCATTTGCTCATAATTGGATATAAATGGATGCATGGAGGTATGGGTGAGGAGGCCATTATTAAGAATGGAGAGGGTTAGAAAATCCTGAAGTATTCTACCTTACTCCACTACCAGGAAACATAGTCATATTTTATATTCAAATGAGTGCAGCAAAAATATGTTTCCAGAGACGGTAAGAAAATATCTTACCTTTTGGTTTGATAGAAAACAAATATTTTTGCTTCTTTACCAATGTAAAGACCCTACTGGAAACTGTTTCTGGTTATTTACACATAAGGGGAAAAAATGATTCAATAAAGAAATCATGGTCTTTACGTTCAATCTAATTCCATTCCAAGTAATTTTTTCCGATTATTTTCAGTTGGGGCGCTACTTTTGATGAATACTGTCCTGGAATTAAGATGACCAGTCTTAACATTTTGGCTATATCTGTGACTGTGCCTAAAATTGTAGGCATGAAAATCTCACCATAAAGCATAGTAAGTCACAATATTGTCATTCGCCAGTACCCAGGAAGAATTAACAGGATTAGCAGAAAAGGAACACTAAAATTTAACCCGAATAGGAATTCCAGGATTAGCTATTACTCAACTTGGGGGTATCAGTAAAAAATTTCAGAAATTTTCTGAAACATGCCTAATTTGGAAAATAGCAATAATTCAATTATAGGATGTATGAAGGTTAATAGTGAATTCTATCTTTAGAGCTTCATTTTGAAATTTTTTTCATTTAGACTTTATTTATATTAGAGTTGTAACTATAAAAATTATGAAAAATGACATGAAATTATAAATTATTACACAATAGGCTCAGAATTTAAATGTAAAATGGTATTTTTAATTAGGTTGTAGTTGTTCCCAGAATCTTAATGGTAATGTGATACTTAAAATTCACTTTCAAAATGGCAGAGATCACATTTTTTTCAAATATGAAATATCATGGAATTAGAATTTGATATGCAATATTTATGAATTTGAGGCATTTATGGAGTTTGTAAATATAATTGAAGTTTTATAGATCATCTTTCCACTATCTAAAATGACTGATATGAAAATTGAATGTTAATTAGAAAATATCAATTGTAAATTCATATAAATTTGTCAGCTCATTATTTTCTCTTACTTGAACATTGTCTGGACTGCGACTATGGTGTTGCAGTCAGCAAGTGTATCCTCTTCTGCTGAATTTGACAGCTCTTTGTTCACCACAACAACATTTTCTGCCAATGTAATCCCAGCTCGAAGGAGGTCATCCAGACTGAAATAAAGTGAGATTTAATTATTACTTTTGTATTAATTAGTCCTAATTTATATAGGAATTTTCTTGTTCTGAGAGAAAATAGAAATACTAATATTTTTTTAACATATTTGTGTGCAGAAAAATAATTACTCTGTATACACTCCTTCTAGTAAAAGTCAGAAACTACCAGGATAAACTATCTGGAATAATAATCATCATTTGCCAAATTCCTATAAAATGCCAATCTTGATGATGATACCATACAGCCAATCATTTCACACCAAATTACACTTCTAATATCCCAAATCTAAACTGCCTCTGGATCGAGTGCCATAGTTGGTTATGATACATGGTTAAGAAAAATTAATTAACTTACCAATCAATGGAGCCAAGCATCCAGTATACAAGAGGGAAGTAAGAAATTGCATCTAGAAATGCAATGTCTGGCCTCCTTTCCAGCAGAAGGATGATGGGATTCAAGGATGTCTTTGATCGGAAGTGGGCCCTCAAAGGAATTATGAAGTTGTAGATTCCACTTGATGCATAGTCTGCAGCAAGTATGATTGTTTTGTTTTGCCAATTGTACTCCTTGGCATTTCTATATGAGCAGTGCTCACATACCTTTAATAAGAAAAAGAACAATTTTACCTTGCTAATTTATTTATGAGTCTCTATTATATTGAGAATATTCATGAAAAATGATATGCTATTCTCATATATAAATTACTTTATTTATGAGATTCTGTCAACTTACCTGTGCAAGCTGAAGGCAACAGAGTGGCTTCTTCTCCTTTAAGAGGTAGCATAATGTTGGACTCACACCGATATAAGGGGAGACAGGAGGGAACCCTTTGACAATCCTGAAACATTCATGCATATCTGTTAAACAAACTGTGGCCTCCATAACAGTGAGAATAATCAATAACATGCTCATTAAAATAATTTTCCAGATTGAAGGAATACTGCTAATCTATGACTTGCCAAACCTCTAGATTGTCAGTATAAGCAGTCACAGAACATCGATGTTGTAGGGATGTGGAAATGGGTCAGTTTGTAAAAAAGTAGAGTTGGGTGTCTATCTAGCTAGCAAGACTATGGCCTCAATATTCATTACAAAATAGAGCTTTCTACAGGATCCACCAACAACACAGAACTACTGTTTCAGCAGCCTCATTAAACACAGCCACACACACAAAAGGTAGCACAAAATTTGTCTCAGCAGGAACAGTCCTAAAAAGTAAAAATGAATGAACCATTCAATTAAAAATGAATTCTGTTAGTTATGTGGTTGGTCCCCTTTGGCATTCAAATCATTTTATGTCTATCTCGGTCCGTATCCTCCCCCAGTAAACAAAAGTCAACAACCACTCAAATGGCACACCCAGGAAAATTTCTACTGTTAGAGATTTATAAACATAAAACATTTTTCTAAGTAAACCCAGCAAGACTAACTACTTGAAGCGAATTAGAGAGAGAGGAGATGTTGTTACAGAGTTAAGATAGAGATAGATAGAGAGAGAGACAGAGAGATCACATAGCGTCTTAACCTCCCTGTGCGGCGGTGAATAAAGCTTTTCTTTCCTTTTGTTCTTTACCCCACTCACCCGTAGCAGTCGCAGTGCCAAACAGGCCATAAGGAAGGGTCGTCACCAAGTTCGTCTGAAATGTCCAAACTGTGGAGGGGAAGGTGAGAGAGAGAGAGAGAGAGAGAACGGGAGAGAGGAAGAGAGAGAGAGAAAGAGAGAAGCTTCTGGATAAGGAGGGTTTTCACTCAAGAGGCACTATAACCATCTCAGTTCAATGATATACATGACAATGGGTTGACTGGCTGACTGACTTAGGACTGTTGTGTTTGAGTAATTAATAAAAGTTTCATGAAGGGCCTGGAAACTATGGTATTGAGGGCCAGTTTGAATGGATTGGAATTTGTGTCAGTGAATGGAAAATTATGGTTTCAAGATGAGGTTAATGTAGTTTTTATGTAGGTAAAGAGCAGCATAGATTTATTTTTTTACTGCAGATTTGAAATGCATCCTAGAATTAAGTGATTTATATTTAGTCTACATTTTTAATGCTTTTTATGTAATCTAACATAATTCCAAAAGCCTCATGTAATACATTGAAAGCTTAAATTTTAATGTAAAACTCTCAAGTCAATAGATTCAAAATAATTTAACATTTGTAATTATATCCAGATTTTTAGTGAAGTCACTGCAGCCCATAGTATTCTTCTTGATGCTTAGCTGAATGCTGTCACTGAGTTATAATACACATCTTGAACTGTCATCTGATTTACACTATCCTTTAGGGATATAGCCATTGAGAATAACCTCCACCTCTAATCAAATAGCTATTGTAATTTTTTTATCATCATTATCAAGGGTTTTAAGAATAAAAGGAAATATATCCCTTCCAAATGATCTAAGAACATTTGTCTGATTTGAAATATTCAGTTTTTGGATTATGTATTTAGGTTTTTAGAAGATATTAAAAATCCCATAGATAAAAGCTTTTTAATATGTATTACTAGTTCCCTGTGAATTAATAGGATCTTAGTTCAAAGTACAGAGGTATCCCTTATGAATGGTGGTGGTTACTTGTCTGAAAAACCATGGTTGGAATGCCATTAAGTATATAGGAAACAGATGCTTGGTTTCATTTCAACAATACTACTTGTATAATAAACACTTTATCCATCCAATAGCAATGCTGTAAAAGATAAACTCAGTGTCACTTCCAACTTTATTGAAATTTAGGAGCTAAATACACTCTAGAATAAATTTTAAAAATACAAGCCAAAGGATCTTAAAATTATGAAGATTATATTTTTCTAAACATTCTCAAACCAACACTTGCTTGCTGCAAATTCTTTGCTCTCACTATCACCTCCTGAAGGCACAAAATGTTTGTAAATTCACCTGACATATTAACAGATTACATGTATGCTCAATGGAATTCTATTCTTTTTGAACTTCAATCAAAATATTTAATGCCTTCTCTGTGTTTTCAGGGATACTAACCCATTGAATACAATACACTTGCACTCTTTTCACTTTCAACACCTGTCCTGATGGAAGTCATACATTTTTCTATTTTTCTTATGGTGAACTTGTTTGCTCCACACAGGATCCCCCATGAGAAAGTCTCTCTAGCACTTATACCTTTTCATGAAACATCAGCAATTTATCACCCTTTATCAAACACTTCTCTTCTCCTCACTTGTTTTATGTCTTGAATCCACTGAAGCAAATTGAAAACTAATGACAGAACTTAAGAAATGACAGGTCTCTCCATTTATATATACTGACTTTGGAAAACTATTTAGCTGAGTGATGTGTCCAATAACAAATGCAAACAAAAAATCTATTTCTCCCTGACTGAGCTGCCTGTTTCATCAGAGCAAACAATCCTCCTCCAAGGAAAGGCATAAAATTATTTTATGAAACTTATTGATAGTATATACACAATAGTATGTGACTTATATCATTTGAGGTGACTTTTACGTGACTTTTGATGTGCCTTAGATCATTGTACACTTACTGTCTAGTTGCATATTTCTGATCTTTAGGCAAATAAATGAATTATAATTATTAAAGTATCTAAGTTCTTTTAATATGGAAGACATTCACTCTACATTCCTAACAGAAATGTTGGATATGGAATGCTGCTGCATTTAAGCTGTCATGCTTTGGCATCCGGATATTAAATGATATTACATACTACTACTAAACTGAGTAGGTATTCTGAGAGTTTCGTTAAAAGTTGAAGCATTCACCTTTGGGAAAACACAGCCAAAATGAGGCCTTTAACAATGCACTTTATTTTTGTGTTATAGTTCGCCTGCCTATATCACATGTCCTCTTTCGTTCTCTTTACCTTTTTGCTCATAAATAATGGGTTTCTGACTGAGGGTTGCTCTTATAAAGTTGTTACAACTTGAGAAATATGATGTATTTTGCAGCTTATTTGTGACATTTCTGTGTATTGTTTGGTTTATTAACTATATACTCTGTTCTTTTTGGAAATAAAAAAAATCATCCATCTCATAATTGGAGATATTTTTTGGAATATATCATTGTGATGGAATAAGACACTATCTACCACTTATAGAAACCAAGTACAACTTGGTGGAAAGTTTACTACACACCTTCATTCATATCAAAGCGAGAACCAAGTTTTCTTATTATTAATTTATTTATTAGATTTAATATTAGTTAATATTGAATCTATTCCACATTTTAAATGCCTTATATAGAATGACTACACAATTTCATTTAATTTGTTAAGCTGAGACTTTTGAAATAATTAAGGATGGAATGTAGATGGTATCACACTGTTTTAAGATGGAATGATTAATGTTTATTTGCAATGGCCTTGGTGGTGCTAATCAATGCAATGTACTGAGATTTGATCATATATCATGTGAGAGGATAAATTTTTGAGGGAGAAGGGTAATTTTGGCTGTGATAAAATATTAGAGTTTCTAAACAGGATTCTTATCTTGGAGGAGAGCTCTGTTCAACTGGTGATCAAGTCTTTTTTAAAACAATAATATGATCAATTCTTCAATCCATGTTTGTTAAAAACAGTAAAGTTATGGAATAAATATGGCATAACTAAAAAACTCAAATATCAACATAAAAATAATAAGTGTTAAATAAAAATTTTTCCTGTATTCTGAGGAAGAATACAGGAAAAATAGGGGATAAGAGTTAAATAAGACTTAGTTTACAGTAAGAACGATTATGTAATTATAATTACTTCACTGTTTCAGCATAAAGAATATATTTCCTCAGGAAATAAGAGTCCAAAAATACAACTTTTTAAACAATAATGTGATTTCAGATTTATATAATGATAACAAAAAATTTTGCGGTAACAATTGTAAATAATGATAAACATGTTACCTATAAATGGCTGCTGTGTTATTAATGAAAGTTCTCTTCAACCTTTTAAATTAGTACAAAATGATTGTTTCACAACAAATACAAAATTCAATTTTAAGAAGTTTTCTGAATTACTTAAGAATCAATGTATCATCACAGTGGAATATTTTTATTGGTTTTATTGTATTGTTAGTGCAGTTATTAAAATAAAATGTAGTTAATCATGAGTAATTCTCTAAAGACAGAATTCTTAAAAAAACATTTTTGGGGAGTAATTTCATACCTATATTTCAGGTTATGAGATCATAATATGCCCAGTGAAGCAAAGGTTACAGTAAAAGAAAGGGTATATAGAGAGACAGTAACAGCAAGAGAGTGAGATTATGGGGTTTTGAGAAAACATGAATCTACATGGAGACAATAGCAAACACTTAAGGTCACATGTATTGTGGCAAATAAAAAGAACCATTTGATAAAAGGATTAGGTAACTACTTGGCTTTGTTTGGGCTGGAAAGAAAATTGTTTAGGTCAGAAGCAGTCTCTGAAAAGTTGAATAGTAACCCAAGGACTAGAGATGATATTAAAAGTCAAAGGCAAGTCTTTATCAGAGAAATGTAGATTGCATCATACTTATTACTGAAAAGCATACAAAAATATTTTTGGATTTTATCAAAATACTAATGCATATGTAATATTATTTTTAATTAAAAATATAATTATGATGTCAGTGGTTGAGATTAAGTTAATAATTATTAAAACAACTCGGGAAGAAAAAATTTTATATTCATTGTGATGATTTATATTTTTTCCTTTCATTAATATTTTTATTTGACCTGATTTATTCAATGAAAGTAATTATTAATGTAGTTACATTATTTCATATTTTTATTTTACATTTAACTAAAATTCATATAATCGAAAACTGTTTTATATTCAAATGACATAATATCTTCATATATAGAGTGAACTAATATGAATTCAATTAAGTGAAATTGATGTAGTTGTGAAATAAACAATTGATGCCCAAATAATTTCATTTAAGAACCCAGTAGATGCCTTCCATTACAAATGGAAATAATAACCTAAATTCTATGTAAAGGTTGAAACATTCATTCATCTTTATACGTTTTTACTCAGATGTCTTATGGTTAATGACAAAAAGAGTCAGAGATTGGCAGGTACATTAAAAAATATAATAATTACATATTATATATGTATATATATGTACATATAATATAGATTAATTTTTTAAAATTTTGCAGATAAGCCAAAATGGAAGAAAAGTTTAAGTATGGTATTTTTACCTCACTTAAAACTTTCAGAGACTGCAGAAATAATTACATTTCTCTGGTTATGAGGTAGGGGTAACATTCATGCCAGGAAAACATCTTAAGGAGGTTACTAATATTTTGAATTACACTTTGCATTTTCACTGTTTTACTCTAAAAGGATGAATCTGTGCATGAAGATTGTTGCATGCGATATTTCTATGGAATATACAATGCATACATTAAAAAACTTATCTTTCCCAAACATTGGATGACTTTATTACATGTATGCTTAATTACTGTGAAATAGCATATGTATAGAACAAGTTTAATGACTTTTAATTTGCTTCATTTCTTTTTCTGTAATTGAATGAAGAAGTAATATCAACTAAATACTACACAAAAATCAAAGAGAAGCAAGTACAAATTCTGGTTATATATAAACAATATTTTGCCAATATTTATTTAATTTAGCTGAGAAATGTGCTTAAAAGAATTGTCAAATTACTAATTATAATACAAATGGAATTTTGCTTGCAAAAATACCAAAGCAGCTAAAAATACCATATAATAATCCATAATTAATTTCATAACATAAATCTCATAAATTTGATTATTTATAAATCTTTTACAAAGTATTTGGATTTCAGATTACTATAAGAAAATTCTTGAAAGGATCTAAGATTCATTATATCATTATTCATATTTGATTTTAAATTATATATTACAGTGTAAATTAACACTTGATTAGTTAATATATATTATTAATGGATATACACATACATTTATTGATAAGCAAAATTAAGTATATCTGTAATTTAATCAGGAATGGAAAATATGTCTCACAGTATGATGGTCTGAAGTAGTACAAAGAGCAGTTTAAAATGGGAGATAAAAAAACTTGAATTAGAATCAGTTATCAATGAAAAGTTGTAGAAAGGAGCAGTAAAACCTGCTAGTCAAAAAATGAAATTTAAAGAACTATACATTTTTGATCACGTTACGGAAATGACATATTCAGCATAAAATAATCAAAATAGCATATTAAAATGTAATTCCATTAATTTCATCCTATTTGTTTATTATTAGTGAATTAATAATAGTTATAGTCAATGCTTGACTGTGTAAATATTTTAAAAATTATGAATGTCTGGAATTAATTTAAATCTTTTAAAAAATTAGAGATGGATTATTAGAGATTGAGAGCATAATGTTTTAAATATATGGTCTCTACCAAAACAAAATACATTAAAGATATGGAATTATGATAGTTTATTATCGTCAAAGATATTTTTAGGGCACATAAAATATAATAAAAAATAATATGGTTAGCAAATTTTTACTATTTCATGGATGCATTTTGATAAGGGCATCAGAAAACCTATTTAAGATGCAAATTGAATGTAATTTTTTTATGGTCTGAGGGTGATTTCTACAAAGGAAGGAGAGATATGTAATAATTTTACAAAGGAGAAATATGAAATAATATTCTCGTAACGTAGAAAGAGTTAGAGAACTCCTGGCTGATTCAATTAATTGTGGGGAAATTTATAATGGTTTATACTTCATAAAGCGGATGCCTTATTTAGATTAGTGTGTTAATTAGAATTTTTCAAATTGAGGATTTTTTAAGAAAGTAAATATTTAAAAATAATAGATATTTCTGCATCACTCACGCTATCTTTTCACTTGGTGACCTCCAAGGCACATCATCACCAAGCTCATCTTCACTCTCCTCACCCTCACCATCATCATCTTCCTTCTGGTCATCTGCAGCAACACTTAATGAAGAGCTTGTGAACATGTCTGGCACAGGAAGGATACTTGGTCGACGGCTTCCTGTTTTTGTGAATGAAAAGTAAAAGGAGTAATGAAATCATTAATTGAAGTACTTTCCATATAAATGTGAAAGAATGCTGTACTCATAGTAGAATCCAAGAATTCATCTGTAAAAAGAAATTAAGAATTCGGGATAAATTCTGAGGATAGGCAGAGTTAATAAGTGAGGAAACAAGTTTTAGTATATGAATTAATTAGTGGATGGATATGTTAATTAGAATAGGTACATCAACACCTTAAAATAATGTTTTTGGTATTTAATGAGTTTGAAAATTAGTATGGCAGTGAATATGACTACAATTTATAGTTCAAAGTGGGTGAATTATGTATTGGGAGTAATTTATACATGAAGATGTGGGAAAACTAGTGGAAAAAGAGAGACTGAGGTATTTTAAAACAGGAAAACTTAGTAATTATTTATTCGAAATAACAACTGTTTTTAACAAAGAATGTTATAATTAAACACACATTCACTTGTTTAATAATTCCGTAAAGGCTGTAGTTGCTTCTATGGATTGTCCACTCATTTAACTGTATGCGAATATAAAGCATCTGTCAGAAGACATACATGTTATTACTGAAAAAGAAAATGATGTATGATGATTTTCTCTAGAATAACTCAGAAATAGCTAAACTCTGGAATGTTGTCAGCTGCTGAAGAACATTTTTTTTTAGTTTTTGGAAAAAAATGAACACTTTTAAATTTTGGATCATTTCACTGATTGACTTTTCATCGCAAATACACAGATTATAATAATCTCTTTTGCTATCAATGCAATTCCAACCTTTGATATCCAGGTGTTTAAAAAGTTTTATGGTATTTAACATGTTGTCTACTTGAGTCATTGTTAACTTTGAATGGAATTTAAATTTCATAAACATGGGTCTACTCATACAAATATATTAATTATAAATGTAATGTCTTCTTGAATTAGCTTTCATTTAATAACTCTTGAAAAACATATTTGTTCCACAACTCTTTGCCAAAAAGCGATACCAATAGAGTTCAATGATGAAATGACATGATGGATAACATATTAGGTTTTGGAAAAACTTCAAAAACTATTTTTTAAATTTATAAATTAATTTAAATATGAATTACACAATTTATTAGTATTCTTTTTTATAAATTTATTCTGAAAGAACACTTGGAGCAGAGGCACTCATAGATAATATTTCATTTAAAAATCCAATGATATTAATATAATATTCCCTTTTTGCTTGTTTTTATCCATGTTTACTGGCAAAAAGGCTTCTTTAAATCAATAAAAATGACCAAAGAAAAAGAGACTTTAAGCATTTAAGGATATGCTTTAGCCAATTGCACAAATGTGTGTTCACCTACCTCTCCTTTGGCTGAGGGTTTCAGGGCTTAACAGGTTAGGATTATCTGCTCGTGGTACATCTAAATGATTACCCCTGGATCCTGAATCAGGAGTTAAGGCAGCAGATGAACAATCCTTTAGCCTCTCTCTTGAATCACTTAAATTCGGATCTGTCATTGGTGCAGCTGTGAATGAAGACATTTTCTGAGGTTATGATTAATTTTAAATTCAATTTCACCAGACTTTTGGATTGTGACATAGCACCTTCTGTAGAAAAAGGATGACCCCACTGATTGAAGCAATTAAGTATCCTATAGCTGCTAGTAGAATAATTCATTTAGGCAACGAAACTAATATACCCAAGGAAGTGTTCATTCCTTAAAAAAGAGTAACTTTTATGATATTGTAATTAACCAGAAATGGAAACCTTTAAATTTATAAAAATGTAACGCATCACATATATACAAATATCCTTTTAAAGCAATTTAGGAAAGTATTGGGCATTTAGCAGAGCAAATATTTTAAAATTCAAATAAACTGGCTTATCTAAAGAATGTGCTAGTCCCAAAAGTTCCATTTATTTATTCACATAATTTTTCAAAGACATATTTATTTATTTGAAAAAAATCAATAAATACATATAATACCATAAGGCTTTTCTTATTTGAAGGAACCAAGAATTTGCAGAAACCAGAATCGTGTGACAGCTATGATCAAATACCAAAAATTTGTACTGAGAGTAAAAAGCAGCACTTTTCCACAGAAAAATAAAACTTTATTGTACGACGAACGTTTCAGCTCACTGAGCTATCATCAGGTACAAAAGCCTTTTGTACCTGATGATAGCTCAGTGAACTGAAACGTACGTCGTACAATAAAGTTTTATTTTTCTGTGGAAAAGTGCTGTTTTTGACTCTCAGTATGAATCACTGCCACCGCATCACGCCTTATTCGGTGAAAATTAACCGAAAATTTGTCTTTTCAAATATATATTTTGTGGAAATAAAACCTTTTCAAAAGCTTTGTAGTATGGATAATATTTATTGTACCATTAAAATGTCATCCTGAAGATTGCTTGAAAATGAATGGTAGAAATTATTCTGTAAAACTTTATTTTATGATAATTTTACCAAAGAAAATCCAGTTGTACCATGTTGGCCATGGTATTATGGAATTTTAGTATTCATTTTTCTTGAAAAACACCTCGATAAAAAGAAAAATACTACAGAATAAATTGCAAATGGCAAAACTCTGCTTAAGAGTAATTTTATTCCTTACTAAGGCAAATAGAATTTCCTAATGTGGATGTATCCTGTGATTGGTTGAGCGGTTGGGAGCCACAACCCCCACTCTCAGCAGACGCTGCTGCAGCCAAGGCGGAAGCCGCGGCTGCAGCCTTCTTCTCAGCATCCGGTGAAGTTGATCCATTCTGGTTGGCGACGATGAATGCAGAATTCTCCTCTTTTGTGATGCTCATATAATAACAAGTGTCCGATTTTCTCATTATGTGTCTTGGTCCAGGGTTCAATAAGATTGTATCCTCATAGAATTCCGGAAGCTGGGCTGGTCTTACTCCCACAAGTGCCACACCATACCTGATGGGAAGGAGCATTTATCGCAAAAATAGAGAAAGAATGCAAATAACATGTTTTTAGTGGGATGATCACTGTAATTTCGAAATTTTCCCTATACCCCAACCATCAAATCGTGAAATTGCTTTACCCATATTAAAAATTAATACTACGTAAACTAATGAACTAACTTAAACTTTCCTTTGATATAAGATGGAATGTAAACTGATAAAACTCAAACCATAAGTTGTTAGAACCTTAGAGAATATATCGAAGACATTCCTCTCTCTCTCTCAACTTCAGGACTTACGGAATAAATATTCACCATTCACAATCATATGATGACTATGTTTCCAGTGAGAGTAGTCGATGATAATCTTATTTTATATCCACAACTCCATTATTTGAAATGTAATATTATTATATTATACTATATTATTATCACAGTAGTTTATTTAAGAAGGTGGAATTATATTATTTATAGTGGTCAAAGTGGTCCCTGGTTTTGCACAGATTATGGCGAGTCTATGAGGATATGAGTGACTGTATTTTTCAACAAGGAAAAAGACTTTGGGAGAAAATGTTTCACGTTGATGGGGACGGCAAAGGTGATTCAATTTCGTAAATTCCTCAGGTATTACGATGCACTAAGACTGTCGTCAATCCAATCAGTAGTTCCAATGGTAACTAGAATTTCCACTTCCACTCCTCAAGAAACTTCTCCTCACAACCTTGTCCACTTAATTGTTCTTCGAAAAATTTCTTCCTTTTCCACTCAGCCAATAAATCGCTGCAATAGAGCCAATTTATAGGATAATGAACGAGTATTCACAGTAATGTGACATCTAAAGAGCACTAATTATTCCAGGCTACATCAATAGTTACAGTGGTTCCCAAGGTATGAATTCAATACTCCTCATCTCTAAATTGTAATAATGTTTTTATTATCAATTCTTTGTTTTGCAGGACACATCACAGGTCTATGTTAATTTCATAGTGACAAAGATTAAGTCCATTCACTGTGGGGGTTTTTGTACTCTCTTTAGTTTCATAATTTTTCCAGGAGAAATTCTGTGAAGTTTATGGACACGTAGATATAGGCTAATTAATTTACTTTTAATAATAGTTAATTAATTACTTGATTAAATACTTGTGAAACAACACTGATCAATTCAGAAGTAGAACATAAGCAAGGGAAATATGGGAACTATATATATTCATAAGTCGTAAAACAAATTACATTACATTTATTCTTGTTTGTTGCAGCATTGATATAAGCATACACTTTGGATAAGATCAATTAAAAGTAAAGTTTATATACGTGTATAAAAATCATGGATTAGGTTATCATTGGTAGATACGTAGTTAATTATATTATTTATAAAATAATTTTAAAGATATTTTTACTATTGGTTTAACATACTGTCTTCCATTTTAGGCATTTGCAAATGAGATAATAAATGTCAAAAATGATTAAGCATGATACCATATATATTAAATATTGAATACGATTGTTCAGCTGTAATGAAAAATTCTTTGGTTAAAAGTTAAGAGAAGATACGAAACTCACTTCCTGTGCGAGTGGAAGCTGGCGTACGTGAAGCTTTTCCCCTCGTATTCGCCGAAAAAGCGGCTGTCACCCAGGACAATGTGGTATATTTCGTTTCCAGAACACTTCCCGTATAGTCTATGCCATTCCTCTTGAGACGTCTGCCCTTCCCTGGAATAAAACGAAAGCAGAAGAAAATCTGAAAAAGTGGAGGACGAGTATAAAAGTCCTGGATTTTTGGCCTCGAGAGAATGCATGCCCTTCTGAAAAGTCTCTTCATTTGATGCTTCTTTATTTCATTTCAGTGGGAGTGAGAGTGGGGCGGGGTTAGAGCAAGGCGGCACTCAAGACGCAAGTATGAAGGGGGAGAGGAGGGGGGAGTGGAACGCAGAAATGGCATGGATCAAAGAGAAGAAGAAGAACCTTTCTCCACACGTGGAGGATTTTAAGCGAATTTAAAATCTTCCTCACCGGATAGTGAGTTTTGAGTTGGCCGAGGGGTTTATGGAGAGGAAGAGCATTGAAAAAGTATTTAAATTTCGGCTATGATGGCATTTTAATAATATGCATGCAAGAGTATATTTACGCCTTCATGTATTTTAAGCAAACATCTTTGTACTCCCATTGGAATACTATCGTATAACTTACTCCGTCAGTTGATGCATATATTCATGAAATTTACATTGAAAGCTTCACGCGATGGCTTTGGAAATATTGGTGAATGAACTAACTGTTACTTTAAATGTTTCGTACATCATGATTCATCCCAAGACAATGATTAAAAGTATTCACGAGGACGTGAAAAGGGAAAACCATCAAGACGATAGGGAAATCGAATTAGGTGATGCAATGTTTTAAGTTTTTATGCGGAGACTGGGAACACATGAGGATAATCGATACACCAAATGCTGTATTTTGGGCTCTGTATACGCAAGGGTAAAAAAATATCGATTGTGCAAACCTTACTTAATCTCGGTGGCTTTGGGTAAACACATACATTTGGGTAGAGGGTAACATAATCATTAGGATAGAATGCATTGTTGTATATCGGGTCATATAATCATTAGGATGTTTAAGTCTGGCTATTCTTCGGTTCGTATTAAAATTATGACGACCAATCAGAATATTGGAACAATGATCAAATAGATTCAATCACTACAAATGAAATATCTGCTGGGGATAAAAGATTTGGTGCTTTACGGGCGTATTGTACGCGTGGAGCTCTCTCGCGTTCTCAACCAGAGGTGCTGTCCGTTTCTCGCTCCAAGCGCTCCAGAGTGCTTACTGACGGTCCGATTCACGCTTCAAAGTGCTCCGAGGCTTCAA
>WURS02474421.1:14263493-14285399 GCA_011762765.2 Rhinocypha anisoptera
CCCCTCTAGTGAGATATTAAGCCTTGCCTTCTTACTTCTCCAGAATCTCATTTCCTTCGTTTTCTTAATGTTAATTCCAAACCCACATTTTCACCCATACCCTACCCATGTGCTCACACGTCCCTTGTCTCATGCCATGCCGAATATTTCCCGTTCCTCGCTATTTCAACCGGGCCCTTCACAAGGGATACATTTCGAGTGTTAATAACACCCGCTCACAAGGCCTGGAGATGGCTTCAGGGTGTTGTGTTATTGCAGGAGAGGTCCACACGTCTGAATCTAACGGAATTTGGTTAACAACCCCCTCACTGCGGTGTAGGCGAGTCTTCCTCCCATGGTAAATACTCCCCAAGACTCAAGCCATCTCCAAGTATTGCTTCGTGCATTTTTCTATAGCTTAAGGAAGTGTTTCCCTGAAAATTTGGAAGCCTGGCACGATCACGGCAATAACCAATAAGATAAAAGGTTCCCCAATTGTTTAATGCAGTAGTCATCGTATGAGCTGGACACTAACGCTTTTTGCTGCCATTTCCACCAAAGATTAATATCATCAGATATGGGGAATATGGGTATGATAAAGGAAGGTAAATCGAGCGGTGCCTGAATGCATTTTTTCGAATCAGAATTCTCCTTCAAAACAGAAAAGAAAACATTCATGGAAAACATTTCTCACTTCCATTTGATTCGAAGTTAGTGTCAATTGCATAGCAATATCGGGAAGAATACAGATTTGAAGAGGGATTAAGTAAGGTGTAGGGGTAAAATTGAACCTGAGACTCATCAAAAACCTACCTTAACCGGTAGATTACCCTTCATCACGTAACAATTCCGGCATTAAGAAAGTAGTAATTTGAGAAATAAGTATTGGAGAGAAAGACTTTGTTTTGATATGAACCGCTTCCAAAAAGTAACGCCAGAATCAATCCGGGGAAAATGGATAGTGAATGACGTTGCTTAATAAACGTTGCTTAATAAACGTTGCATAATAAACAGTGTAAAATTCTCTTCTGATTTTTATAAACAATATATAAAGTTGCTATAAACTTCTATTTTTCCGCTGAAATTTTTTAATCAAATTCAATTTTCATCAAAAGGATATTATTCATGTTCCCATGCTTCCTGCACTGTTTTTTTTTAGTAGTAGTATTTTTATTTATAGGATGCTTCGACGGCTATTCGCACCTGTTCAATACATTGACAAACCATTTTGGACAAACACAACGCCAATGGGCCCTCGGCGGGATTCGAACCAGCCACCTTTGGTTTAGCCGTTGAGCAGTCTACCCCCAAGCTAACCCAGTCGGCCTGTTTTTTAAATCACTCAGCGCCTGAAAGTATTTAGGGATGAAGACGTACAAAGAAGTTGCTTTCTATATAAGTTTGGCTTGTCCACTTATGGCTATTCCAATAACAACAGGAAATTATTTTAGGGGCTATGAAAACATTCGCAAAATCTCATGGGCATCCTAATAACCTAGAACTCATTGTTGAACCAATAAACGTTATGTATTATAGCAAATCAATCTTCCTTGAATAGTAAATTTTCTACTTTCCTTCATAATACATTAAATGCCATTTCGTCTCTTATTTTTTCGTCGTTTCAAACTCGGCAACATTTTGCATTTACAATCTAAACCCTATTTCTGCCATGTTTGATGTTTTCCCTTATAGACAAATCTTTTTTTAGACTAACATAACACTTTGGCCAGTATTATTTAAATACTGAGTTGAATACGATATAGTCCCTCCAATGTACAAAAAAGAGGAAGCTTAAATAAGTACGTAATTAAAACGTTATAGCATTATTTCACATCCTGGCTTAATAAAGAAAATAAGAATCCGGTATATCCATTAATCAACGAATTCTTGGCCTCCTATTTAATCCTACAAAAGTCATACCCATGGCAGGAAAATCGTTTTACGGATGTTAAACGCAGGTTCATACTTATGGAAAAAAACCTTTTATGGGTTGAACTTCCCGACTTGGAAAATTTTCCCTGTCGCGTTACCCGGACAACAGACATTCCTACCTATCTTTTAATCTCATTGGACCTTAATTATCATTCTGTGATATTTCATGAACCCTGAACTTAAGCGTAATCGATAAGCTTATATGATCATCATTTTTGGAAAATGGCAGGATTTTATAAAGCATATTGTGTATTAGAATAGTTAATTCATAGTTATAGCCATCATATCCATTAAATGATCCTGTTGTTCGTCTAATGAATTGGTAGGTTTCAGACACCACTTTGTGAAATGATTCATACCAGGATGAAATATTAGTTTTCCCCATAAACTTTAATAGCACTGCCTACGTTACGGCTTACAGGTTCGATGATGAGTTTGTAATTTGATGACATAGATAGCGTTAATAAAGTTTGTATTGGAAAAAGTGTCTCTATCTCTGTGGTCAACTGAAGTTGCTCACTAAGTATTACTTCTGATAATATTCTTCTCCTTACTATAAATCCCAATAATATCCCTTCCCATGGACGTGCCATGTGATTCATAGTTACTGTTTGGTACTCTTTTGATTATTTTTCGCTATGCCACGTTCATGTTTCGCTGATTTTCTTTCATTAAAATGTATTTGTCTGTGTAATATTTTTATTTTCAGTTTTATCAACGAAATGTTTAGTTATATATAGGAAATCTGCTTCACAAAGAGGAAAAAGATGTATATGCCCATAATTTTATATGAATTGAGAACATTTTAAATTCTTGGTTCACGCCGAATTATTAGCAAAAAGGTTATTAATAAATTCAATAGAAACTATTGTCAATAAAAATTATTATTTCTTAGTTTCAGATTAGCTTCCGACTGCCTTTTTTCTGAAGTCTAAAATTAAATATTACATCATGGTCGGTGACTACATGGAATGAGAAAAAATGTATTTACATTTTTCAAGCTACCAAATAGATTTTCTATTATTATGTGATTATTTTGGAAAAACTGTACTCTGGAGCGAGGTACATCCTAAGCATATGTGATATTGATTTTTCAATCTATCGAAAAGCACTTCGAAAATCCCCGGGAAACGAAGACAATTTGTCTCAATGTTGATGTAGTTCCAGAAGTAATCACATTGGCGCTGACTTCATTACCTATTCGATAGTACGTCAATATATCGAAATCTCGAACTATGACATCTAAATTGCATGGATGATCTGTGACTCTGGCAAAGAAGGAGGTGATCGCCGGTATTCTGAAAGAAGGAGTTCGGCTGAAGTAATATTCTTTTTGGCACGTGAGAGTTGGCTAAGTTCTCGAGTTGAAATGGCATCGAGTGAGGTAAAACTGGTGAAAACCGAGGCTGACGTTATCATTGAACTATGTACTGTTATTGAAAGCCTGGCCAAGAATGCAATAGATCGTGATGATGTATTTAAAGTTGGATTATCAGGTAAGTCTTTCCAATATATTTTAAGTATACACTTTCGGATGATTTTTTTCGTTGCATGTAAAACATGCGGCGTGTGGTTCGTCTAAAATGTACGTATCTTTGATAAGTGATTCCGGTTTGTTCCGGTATATTCCTGTAATTCCTTCTGGTTAAGTCAATTAGGGAAAGATCTCCATTTCATAAGCGTCTTTCACACTTTTCATAGGATTGTAATTAAGTTGCTACCTTATTTTTGCAGGGGGATCCTTGGTTAAGTTTCTTTCCGAAGGGCTCACAAATATAGACACCGACTGGTCCAAATGGAGACTTTTTTTCTGTGACGAAAGAGTGGTTCCTACAGATAGTGCCGATTCGACTTACGGCGAATACAAGAATAAATTGATAGGAGCCGTTCCATTAACTGAAGATCAGTTTGTAAAAATAGATCCTGATCTATCTGGTAAGTAATGAGTGAAAAAAAGAGTTGTATTGTCGAGGTGAAATTTTGACGTGTCTTGTCGGTGCCCTGCCATGTCTCCAGGAAATGAAGGGGCGGGAATGAGATTGAATTATGAAGAATGTTTTCAATGGCATTTGACATAACTTTGGCGAGTACGTTGTTTGTCGTTAAATTGTGAAACTTAAAGTTTGCTTACGTGTTGTACGACTTTAAAACGGAATATCTACTTTCGCTGGAACTATTATTCTTCAGTTGGAATTTTAGAAATATTCGATCTTCTTTCATGCAATATAAACTTGTGCAAGTGAGGTCGATTAAGTCAAATTTTCCCATGATTACCTGAAATTTATTAGGAAATTGCGACGAGAACGTGGCGAAAACACATGACGTATTGACGTGAAAGCTAATGATCTACTCTTGAATATTTACAGCTGAAGCAGCTGCCAAAGATTACATCCAGAAGATGGCCGTTTGGTTTCCACCAGATTCCCTACCTAGGTTCCACTTATTGCTCTTAGGAATGGGACCTGATGGTCACACTTGCTCTTTATTTCCAAGTCATCGTCTGTTGGACGAAACATCTGTATGGGTTGCGCCAGTTACTGATTCTCCCAAGCCTCCACCAAGTCGTATAACACTCACTTTTCCTGTTGTCAATAATGCCGAATGCTGTGTGTTTGCCGTGGCTGGTGCGGCCAAAGCAGACATGGTGAAGGTAAGACATGAAAAATCTGATGAGCTCATTCTTAGGTGGATTAATTTTCAAATGCCATTAAATTTCAAATAGCCTTTAAGTAAATTATACTTAAAATCTGAAATAGGTGGAGTTTAATTAGTTGTGTGCCAGTTTATATTTTTCCCTTTTATGATGTCAGTTGATACTGTGGATTTTACAATATGATTGCCCAGAATGTTGACAGTTTTTTTAGTGCATCAGAGTAAATTTTTGTGTATGTTCCTATTGTGATACCAGCATTGCTCACCAAGTACTATGAAAAATTTAGTTCATCTATGTATTGCCTTTTTATGAATTCAAGCTGAAAATGCATTAATGAGTAAGTGGATACATGTTTTACCATCTTCATCCCCCAGCCAATGCTGTGGTTGCTTCACTGCAGATCTTCACTTATCCCATATTGACTGTCCTCTTTGCCTTCTAATACCTGTTAGTTTTCTAACAGATGTAAGGTCTGTTATTTATTTTCTCACATCTGTTCAGCTGTTCACAATTTTCACCAACAAGCAAAATGTCTTGAAATGCATCAGCCAAATATATTCTAAATAACACTTATGTCATAGTCTTCTCGTGTGGTAATTCTGCGGTGTTACTCAATCTGTTCTTTGACTCCTGCTGTTTGATGTTTTCAGTATTTCTTACATTAACATTACTCTGTGGTCAGTAAAAAATGGGAAAGTTCAGAATGATTGAATGGTTAAAACCTTTATGCATCATGCTTTAATTTGCAGAAATCGAACTATTTTCTTTATCAGTGGGCTTTTCCCTATTTGTTTCTAAGGAAAAGGCGTTTTATTTCCAGTGGAATAGCTGACATATATTTAAACCACTTAATCTGAATTCATTTTAACCTGTGTGAACTATTTTCTTTTAGCACATAATTTCAAAATACTTTCAATGGAAAATGGCTGTTGAGCACCTTAAAAGACTTTGGTGGTTGTGATAGTTCATTATCAGTTCCCATTGTATAAATTCACATTGATATGGCAGATATTCAGATATTAAGTTCTTTAACTTTCTTTTTATTTCTTATTTAACACAAACTTTCTAAACTTGGCACTGTTACTGTAGAATTATCAAATTGTAATTTTTAAGGACTCGGCATCCTTGTGTGACATCCCAGTTGAATTGAAGAATGGAACTGGCTCACGTGTTCATTTTTATTTTGCATGTCAAGGCAATCTCAAATCACAGCCATCAAAGCAACTTTGATTTAACAACTGTGGCATTATAACACAAGATAGTAAATGAGATGTTACTATGTTTTTCTGGAGCACATTTTTTAATCGCTATTTTTCTCTAAGAATTCAGAGGAAGTGCATACATTTATTTGGTAATGACCATACTAGATATGCTAACATATAATTCTGAGCAATCTCCTACCCTATTAACAATTCAGCCAAGTTCTATCAAGAATCCCTGATCCAGTTGAGAGGTGGAGTTTTGCTATGACCAAAATATTTTGATTTTATATGTTCATTAGGAAAGGTTGGTTTATAAAGAGTATTGTTCATTCTCATTGGCACATGGTATTAAAAAATTAGGGTCAAAGGAGATTAGTGAAGTAACAAATGTGCAGAAATACTAGAGTTGGCATGGTGTAGACAGAGCTAATCATAGGAGTTTGAGAATGTAATTTTGTAATATTCAGTCTAATCACAACGTGATTACACTCATAATGATACTTTTTACTTCTTTTGTATTATGAGGGAATTAAAGTAAACTTGTATAAGATTCATATTTTATGTGCCTTTATCACAAGGAGTTGAATGTTATTCTCTCTAATTTGACTTACTGTTATCATGTATCTTGAATCGTCAATTGTTATCAATCAGAAGATAGCTTTTTAGCAACTATTCAAAGTATCCCGTCACTCACCAAATTCTCTTCATAACCTTTTAATTAACTGGCTGACATTTTCCATTGCCTGTTTCTCAATTGTCATCCCTGACCCACCTTACCAGTCCTTTGCTAAGCAGTCCTTCAAATGCAGTCTTTACTACACTATCTTGCCTCCCATTACTGGAGATAAACTTTTTTACTCTTAAATCTCCCTAATCTTATAGTTTTCTCCTCCATGAATTTAAAATTCTGAAATAAGTATATTTTTATTGTTCAATTATCCATACACACATCACTAAGTCAAAGATGGTGGCACAATAGAACAACAGGTAACAAGGACAGAAACAGTTATTCTGTAGGTGGAAAATAAAAAGCCACCTAGCCTGTATTCAAATCTACAATCTCCAGATTGGTAGGCAAGTATGTTACCCAATCACCATCAAGGCCATATCATTTTTTAAAAAACCAGATTCATTCAAATGTCGATGATATGGTTCAAGACTATGTATTGATTTTAATTTGATCCTGCATTCATATTTAACGTTAATTCACTATTGTTGAATTTATTTTACAGATTGTATTTCATAGTAGTTGATTTATTAACCCTCTTGGTGCCAGCCTCCATTTCCTGGTATGTGCGAAAAATTCCAGGCTTTTTCTGATGAATTTTCACATTTCACATAGAAATTTATACATATATGTAAAACCTAATGTGTTTTGCATCCAATTTTTTATTTAGGCTGTAAACACTTACAGGATAAGCAAAAAATTTGATGTTGTTTTCTCTCCCATACAGTTTATTTTAAAAAATCACTTGGCCAAGATATATTGACCTATTGCATTTTTCATGTGCACACCAAAAGAGATCAGCTTGCTGGCCCTCTAAAGATTGACTTGTACAGTTACTCATTCGTATTTTTTTGAACCCATCGCTTCCATGATTGAATAGTAGAGAGTATCATCAAATCCAATAGTTTTGTTACCTAACATTTTAAGATATCTCATATGTCTGTAGTTGGTCACACATTAGCATTCCCAGTAGTCTTAATATTATGAAATCCTGAAGGTCACATTTGAGTAATCCCAAGGTCAAATGCAAAAGTAGATTTCTACCAATAATTTTTCATTTGTTGGGCTAGCAAAACATTTATCATGTCTTTTGATATATTGATATTTTGTATAATTTCATCCTTATTTGCAAGTAGGTGAAGAACATGATGTTATATAAAGTGACTTTCTCTACTTTTGAAAGTAGTAACATCTCTGGAGAAAGAGGTGAGGCTATTAAAAACTTATCAAAATTTAAATGAGTAATTGTTCTTGTGACATTGGAAAGTTGGTGAATCTGTTAAATTTTCAGTTGCTTTCGGTGACTTATTACAAATTGTTGTTAAATCTACTTTATGTGACTAAATATGAGTACTTAGATGTTATGCTGTCAATTATTTATTTTCTGCAAATCTTTATCTTAAAAAAAAAGGATTATTTCATAATTTTGAGATATAAGATCCAATTTGTGTATATTCTATTCATTCTTTAAAGTATATGCTTTCATTTTCACATGGTACCTGTACTTCAGTTAATTTGTCTTATTATATTGAAGCCAAAACTCTTGGCTCACCCTAAATTAACTTAATAAACTCCTAATACATTTTATGCTGGACCGAATTGTTTGGTGAATGCTTTTGCTTAGTTTAAAAAATTACTGATTTCTCAAATCACTTCATCGACTTTTAAAAAATCTTATACCATGATCAGTTATCAACAGAGTATCCATTTATATTGATATTGATTTTTCTCCTGAATGTGTTAATCATAGTTGTCACTGGTGTGGTTTGATTGATCAAGAGTTTGTCAAGTTGCTTCTCTATACTCTATATGGTGATTGATGGAGAAGGCAAGGTGGACAGAGAGAAAAACGAATGAAGAAGTTTTGAGAATTGTAGGGGAGGAGAGGCATTTGCTCCAAGAAATCCAAAAAAGACAGGAAATGTGGATGGAATGGGTACTCAAGAGGCAATGGGTTGTTGAAGACTGTAATACAGTGTAGAATGTTGGGCAAGCAGGGTAGGGGTAGGAAGGGAATAGGGATTTTGGTTAGAATGATAGGGGGTATGCAGATTTGAAAAGGGATCAAAGTTAGACATTATACGACCAATCTAAGGCTCATCAAAAACCTACCTTAACGGGTAGATTACCTTTCAATCAATAAACAATATATGTTAATCCCTTTAGCAGTAAACAAACTTTTTATGTGCAAGTTCTCCATTTTTTTATCACCGTTCATTTTTGTTGGGTGGCAGATGCCCCTCTTCCCCCTTTACAAAATTGTGTGAAGTCTTCAAAAATCCATGCTTGTTTTTAACGGTAGTAATCATTCCATAGGTTTCATTAAAGGTGACAATGTCTTTTAATTCGATTAGGAACCTAAGGTTTGGTATGGAATTAAATGTTGTAGCACTGTTGTGATTAGATGTCATCATTTGATGCCACTTTTTGCATTCATTTCAGAGGATTCTGAAGGACCGAGAGGACACTCTTCCTGCCAGCCGGGTCCAGCCCTCAAACGGCAAACTTATTTGGATCGTGGACAAGGCAGCTGCTTCCAAGATGTAGGGCCTTAAAAGGATCTAGGAGTGAATCTTATGATATCCATCCGTGCATGCCATATTGATCCGTTTTCTCACTGTTTTTTGTGGTGACCTATTAAGAATAGCTGTCAAGAAGGTGACGAGTGATAATTTGGAAGACGTGAAAACTTTTTTTTTGATCTCCTAACCAGGAAGACCTCCGTCTTAAAACACACATCACCGCGCATTTCACTTTTTGGAGAGGTACTTAGAACCCTATGTATATAAGAGACTCTACTTATGGATCTGAGTCAAACATCTCTATTCTGTTGTTTACTGCCCATTGTATGGAAAACATGTCAAAAAGAAGTGCAAGGTAGCCTCTCCTGGAATTGAAAGTTGTTCAGGTGCACAATCAATTCACCTTTGTTCTGTGATTTTTTTATTGCTGAGGATGAGGAGCTGTCAACCTTATTGGCATGTAAAAAAATGTTGTAAACTTATATATCATTGACATTGTGATTGTAATTCATTTGATCCACTATAACATCCATGGCCCACCTGTTTATTGATGTTATAGTGATCAAATTATATTTGTGATTCATTATCAAAAAAAAGTGGAGCGATGGCTTCTACACGCATACACTGTGATAGGGATTTTGTGTATGCTATCGTAAAGGGTGGGATAAATGAGGTAGATTGGGTGGTTCCAAGATTTTATTGCGTGTTGCAGGTGCTATTGAGTTACGAAAATGGCTGTTTCTGCACCACTATAACTAGGAGTTCAGCTATCAACGTTTGCATGCAATTGGAATCAGGGGTGTGATCTGCACTGGTTTCTTTTTAAGTCATTTGAAGGTGAAGATGCATTCCGATGGTTATTCTGTATTAGGAACAACTATTTTGCTATCTCTTTTGTCAACATTCAAGTTGATCACAAGACTGGAGTTTAATAGACGTTTAGATAATTTAAGGATATTTGGATGAATCAGAAAATTCCTACTGGTGAATTTTGTTGCAGATGATATTGTTTAAGAGGTGAAGTATGCTCATGAGGTTTTTTGCATTTGTAACTCCACACTTTTTATTGGTTCATCATGGTTTTAGATTAAAAGGCCGGACAGTAAGAAGTACTAGCCATGCCATTTGTGCATTGGTTGCATTTCAAGTCACTGCAGTGGGTGATGTGTGAGGTGAAAGTTCACTGCACTCAATAGCAATCCATCACAGCGCATAGTATACCATTTTTTCTATTGCAGCCAATGGGGCTTTGAAGGATTTTTATGTTTCGCTGGAGTTTTTATTTTTGCCTGCTGTATTATATAGCAAGTGAATAAGACAACAAATGTTCCTATCTTTATTATTATTGACTTCAGAGATATTTGTTTGTCTAAGGTTATTGCAAAAGTTTAAAACCCATGGAATTTGGTATGAATATGGTGCACCATTTGATATTGACAATTTGACTTTGATCTGATCAAATAGTTGCTTGACCTTCTAGTTGCTGAGCTATTATTAAACCACTTGCTTTAAAAAATTTACAATAATACTTTGTGGAATGTAATGTGATTTTGTATGAATATTTTGAATGAAATACATTATATGTATAAATTCTGTGTATGCTTTTAGCTGTTCAGAAGATTGTGCCAAGAAACTACGTAGTAGGGGTGAAAGCTGATGAAAGCTTGTATCAAAATATTGTTAATAATTACTCATTTCCAGACCCAAAAAGCTTTATTCCAAAAAACAGACCCAAATTTTATATTCTTACTCAGTCTTCCGAACAAAATTCTTTCAATGTGCACTATTTTGCTATTTCGTGTGTTCACATTGGTATACCATGGTGTGCCAAAAGTGTCTATTAATTTGGGTGTGCCACAAATTGAATTGGTGGACTTAATTTTGAAAAACAAGTCTTTCTTTTGCAACCTCTTGAAAGAAAAATATTTGTGAATGACCATTTCAGAATCTCTCTTTGAACATTTTCATAGTGAATATAATTCCAGAACTTTCTTTTCATTGTATTAAACATTTGAAATTTATTTAATGAGCTGTTTGAATCTGAAGAACAAGTTCCCTGCATTTGGGAATCAAATGCTACATCCAAATGACCTCTCTACTATATATTCAGTCAATTTTCCTACTGATTATTTTTTTTGTGTTTAGGCTTTCAACTAACTTTGTCTATCAAATTCAGCTGTGAGACAGGATAAAGGAAAGGTAACTCATTTCTGTCCATTGTTCAAAATTACCTTCGAACAGGAGCTCTTGGTTCATTTTCATCATTATTTTGGTAGATGTCTATTTTATATATCAATATGAGGGTACTGGAAAATTCATATAGTATTATTAGTTAAAAGGAGCTTTATAACTAATTTTTTAAATAAAAACATAGTTGTAAGGAACATTTACTGAAATATAACATCAGTTGAAAGTACATAATTCATATAGAGAGAGACAACCACAGTAAATGATAAATCAGTCATGTTTGAGTAACAAAAATGTCATATAACAAAAGCAGTGAAGTCTGAAACAATTGTGCGATTAAACTTTTTTCTGTGATGGTTACAATAATGGTGATTGCAGAAGAATGCTATTTAAGCCAAACATGAAATATCTCTTCCTTTTTATGGTCAGCTGTTTCTAGTTAGTCTTGCAAGGTTCACTTGACTGGTGAATGTGAACAGTTATTAGTTATTGATAATGAAATGCATAAATACACATCCTATGGTTAGAATACAACAATTATATGCTCAACAAGTTGCTGCTTCTACAGGTCCATTTCTGTGAACACTTAAGAAAGATACACTACAATTACAGCAGTTCTAGAACATACTTTAAATAGAACCCCAGTGACTAAATCATCTGTGAGTTTTTTTATTCTGAGTACACGTGCAGTTCAGACAATCTTGAGTGCCTGTTCTGTTTTTCATCTGCTGGTCCCACTGATGTTTGCCATTTAGCATACAGTACCTAATTATGGAGGTTGGCAGATGACAGGAGGGCTCCTACGAACCAATCTTCAGACAATTATTATGATTCTGACGTAATTATGATATGTTGCTGCCTTCTATAATCACAAATGTGCTTGGTGATGGAAATTAAATGTTTTGGTGGTATGGTTGAGGTACTCGTTACCAAAATACAATGATGAACACAGCAGAAACTCAATCTACTTCAAGTCTTCTGAAGCTCCCAGGTAGACTTGTAATGCCATTGCTGGCTTTAGGAGTGGTGTTGCGGGGTTTGTATCCATGCATAACTGTCTGAGACTCCATCTGGTCCAAAGACAGCAAGAACTCTCTTTTCCTCGAAACCTCCTTCATCCACATGTCTAACAAAATAAAGCATATATTTTAAGAATATGTCATAAACAATACTTAGATGCTTGTCATATGTTATCTGAATTATGAAAAAATTTATACTATATCAAGTTCTAAGGGAAGATAAATGAGAACTTGAAGTTTTCAAGGTAAAAAAGAATCAAATTTATTGTGATTTAAACATCTCTTTTAATTTTATTGATACCATAATTTCAGCTGCTACATTTTACTACTTGTCTGTTAGTAAAGAGAGAAGTTGCACTTTTCAATATCTCATTCTTTTAGATTTATTAAAAACATAATACTCGTATATAGATTTTTATCCTATTTATGGTGCTATCTTTAATTATTACTTTGATCAACATTAAGATCACAGATATGATAAGCAGAATAAATGTTTAAAAGCATAATATTCATGCTAGTCTTGATTTTTCAAGTAAAACTCAATAATCTTATCTTGAAGCATACAACTTTCACATTAATGCAACTATAGTATTTGAAACAGGTGCAATAAGTTTATATTTTCAAATTATATAGATAGTTATTCATGGGATAAGTTTACAGAAATTTTCCACCCTGCGAAAGAACTTCTGCCTAATTAAATTCATAACTACTTACCAATCATTTCAGACATAGGAATACTTCCTCCATATTCCTTAGGAAGAATCTTGGGATCAACAGACTGTTGCAGTTCATGCAATGTAGAATGCAACTGTAAAGGAAAACATCCAATTTATTTTTTTAATGAATTTTTATTTGAAGAATTTTATCCTTCCAGAACATGGCTTGTGATGATTTTTTATACAACTTGTATTTTAATACATATGTATACTATTCATTTAATTTAGTTTAGACATAGTAATTTAATGGAAGATTATTAGTATAACTTCAAATGTTTCATTAACTTAAGCAGGTATGATCGCAATCTACAAAAATGTTTTTGTTGCATCTATATTTTATGATTTATAAATGGCATAGTAATGGATAAAAATACAGAGAAATATACTTACATAAAACCTGCTCCTCATCTTTTCAGAGAACAGAGACTTGCAGAAGTCATATACCATTCTAAATGCTGATGGTACATGAAGGAAATGGATTTCTTTGTGACGCATAGGTACAGCTTGCTGAATATGAGAAAAAAGTATTGATAGCATTTCAGTGTTATCATTTCCAATATCACCATGGATTTGGCATCAAGAATAATTTAGGACAAATAATTACAAACCTCCCCTAGTTTAATGATGGCTCCCAACTCTGAAGGTGACCATAGGGTCATCTGTGCAGCTGAAACACCTTTAAGGTCAGTAACATGGGTGAATCCCAAGACTTGATTTTCTTCATACTCCAGTAATGTTTCATATGTAACCAAATGTGCCTTTGTCATATCTGAGTTGTTGTATTTATATGGATCTAACTTGCCTGTAAAATAAAATAAGATAAACTAGTGCCTTATGTGTACTAAATATTGAAGTATGATAAATATAGCTCCATGTTTTGGAATTCATTTGTACCAGCATCTTTTCACTTTTAATTTATTTTTTGTCTAAATTGGTCACCTACTCAAAACAACATTCACATGAATCTGTCACTTGTGCAATGGGTATTTACATCTCAGGGACCACTTATTCTTCTATGACAATGGCTTTTGTCAAGTACCTACTTCTTCCAGTATTCTCAATGGAAGTCAGTGTTATGACTTTCCACAGCGATTTCTTTTGCATACACTCAAACATGTACTTACTTAATGTGGGCAATGATGCTGGCACATGAACAAGAGGTGGAAAGTTGCAAATTCCAAAAATGGGAAATTGGAAGTTGCTCAGGAAGAAGGGGGTAGTTAGGACAGTGTTCAAAATGGAATAAATAAATTTTCCTGAGGTTTTTCTTTTGTAATGGGTGGTTTTGTATTATTAAATCATGGTTATATTTTTAATTAACTTTAAAACTCTTGGAATCTACCTGGAAAATTATTGGTTTGGATTTAATCAATTCTACCATGGCAATAGTGTATTTTTATGGGCATAATTAAAGTTATATCTCACCAGCATTTGCAAAAATTACCCTTCTACCAAGCTTATCCCTTTGTGGCAGGGCAAAAAGATACCTGGAAAAAAATAAATTTCCATTAATGACATTAGTATTATGCTTACATGCTGTATGATGATGTTAAATTATTATGGTGTATTTTTTATTTATCAAAATTTGAGTAATTAATGATTATCAATAACAAAGTTAATAAGATAATGATTAGTTGGATCATATTTTCCTTTTTCTATATTTAGATTGCTGTCCTTGGGAAATGGGAGCTTAATTTTTCATTTGCTGTGATGAATTTTTATCAGTTAACAGATTACTAATATGTAATCCTATAGAGAGACTAATTTCACTCCTTTATGACGACATATAATGTTATTGTCTTGTCCTATCTCGATAGTGATCTTCTAAAATTCATATTCACCAGTATTCCTCTTCTAATATCATATTTGCACAAATCTACAACAATGTTCCTCCCCCGTCCCAACTTCTGAAGAAAAATTGGTTCAATTTTACAAGCGTAAGGAAAATGTTCGATTTAAATTGGATTGGATAATATAGATACATACTTACCTATATTCTGAAAGGCTTACTATTTATTTATTTGTTACGATATTCATTTGGATAAATCTAACATGCTTCCCAAGCACTTCCTAGGATTAGCAGGTATACCTCGATGATACTCTGATTACCCAGATCCCATGAAATGCAACATCATGGATTGTCTCTAGGAAGTTATATCTTAGTTGTAGGAGTAGTAATATTATTATGTATTTATTATCTGAGAAAATTTTCAGCTTTCTATAGAGATGTACAAAACTGTTGATATACTAAACTATTAAATATTTTAATATTATCATTGTTTGGAGGTCGTGGTAGCCCAGTGGGTAGAGTGCTTGGCTACTGACCGGGGGAACCGGGTTCGAGACCCGGTGATGACTAAGGACACCTCCAGCTAAACTCAAGCTGAGTGTTTTCAGGTACCACATCTTTGTGGAAAACCACAGGCAGCACAGGGAAAGGAACTGGCCCCTCTACCTTGATGTGTGAATTTGTACGTGCCGTGGGCATAGTTCTAGGTGAGTTCTACCCTCACTTAACATATCAACCTCCGTGTTGAATACTTTGGTAGTTATCATTGTTTACCATTCAAAACCAATGTATTTCCCCTGTAGAATTCCAAAGAAGGGGTTTGTCTTTGGAGTCATGCAAATATGCTATATTCATTCTACTGATACATATCTAATGTCCTTCAAGTAAAAATGAATAGAATTCATGTGAATATATTATTAATTAATCTAAGATGTGTTCCTTAAACAATCTTGTGGTCATAAGTTCTATCATGAAAGTAACTCACAGAAATGTGGTCGATCTAATTGCTTCTTTTAAGTGTTTTGGGGTTTTTAGTATTCCTGTTTCTATTAATTCTTTCTTGAAATGCAAGGTTATTCCCAAATATAAGGTCTCCTATTTTTTTTATTTCTACAAAAATCCATTTATTTTCTGTGTTATTTACATCATTCTAAAGGTTGAACATTTGACTAATTTTAACATAATTGCCTTTTTGTTCTATACATTTTTGTAGACATTGCATCAGTTTTTTAATGTCCATGTCACACCAGCTTGCCGCCATGTCCTTGAGAAGTTGGAATATCGGAAGGTGTGCACAAGATGGGCACCTACCAGGAATGCCAATGGAAGATGACAAATGGCAACAAGTTGATTCTTCCCACGAATTTCTTTGCCACTACGCAAATACGCACTAGGATAACTTTTTGTGCTCAAATTGTCATGGGTGATGAAACCCAAGCTTTCCCACTTTATACCTGAAACCAAACGACAATCACGTGAGTTTCCCCTTCCTTTCTGGTATTCCTCTTCACCAAAAACACGAAAATTCAAACAAACACAGCCTGCCAGTAAAGTCATGGGTGACTGTGTTTTGGGATCCAAAGGGGGTATTTTTGATGGACCTTATGCCTGCTGGGACCACAACAACAACGGGTGTTGTGAAACATTGCAAAAACTCAGGTTGGAAATTCAGAGCTGAAGAAGAAGAAGGAATGTTGAGCAAGGACGAAAGCATTCTCCACGATAATGCTTGCCCACACCTGGCCCATCAAACCATCTCTTTCCTGCAACAGAACATCACTAACCACCCACTCTATAGTCCGGCCATGGCACCCAGTGACTTAACACCTGTTCCCTAAGTTGAAAGAACATTTGGCCAAAAGGCAATTCAGCTCCAAAGACAAGGTGAAAGATGAGGTTGAAAGCTTTCACAAAGACATGGCATCAAGCTGGTATGGCATGGGCATGCAGCATCTATAAAAATGCATTGACCAAAATGGCAATTAGGTATGTTGAAAATTAGACAAATGTTTAACCTTTAGAATTATGTAAATATTAAAGAAAACGAATGGATTGTTGTATTAATAAAAAATAAGGAGACCTCATTTTTTTTGGGATTACCCTCGTATTTTGCATGGTCCAAGCAAAATCTTTATTTGTTTGTTTTATTTTGTTATGTGTGTTTTCGTAAAGTAACTCACAGAGCCAGGCAGAATAATATGTCAACAGTTATATGATTTTTTTAATGCCCTGTATCAAATTATGTGCACACATTTTCAACTTTGATCGTATAACACGGGCATCTTGTTCTCTTCTGGACTGGAGGAGCTCCTTTATTTGTTTCCTTGATAAAGTTTTAGTGTCTCCTTGCCGTCTATAAAATTTTCATGCTTCTAGATATTTTAGAACCTTGTAAATACATATTCCTTAATCGAAATTTCCTTCATTGCCCTAAAATTGGCCTCAAAATCCCTATCACTTGCAACCAAGTCTGCATGTAGCATAAGCAATGTTACCTTCCTTCCCTTTACTGTTTCGTAGTATGTATTGGTATGCTCAAAAGTTTTGAAAATGACTGAGGTTGGAGTAAGGTGAAACATCTATGTTTGCTTTGACCTGTTTTTACTTTCTGGCAGGTGTGCCTGGAGTAGCCTACACTATTTCTTTTGAAATCTGTAATTTCTCTTGTTGACTTGTTTACAGAAATTATTTTGATAAATTGACCTCACTCATCCTACACTATCCCTTCTAACATTTATGTGATTGCAAATATAACCATATTTTAATTTTTCATAATAGATATTTTAATAAATAATGTTTATATTTGTATTCAATCTCATATTTTCAATTGTCTAACTCAGCAATAACTGTATTCAACCAATCCACTATTATGAATTTGTTGGGGGCTATGAATTACCACAATCAAATGATACTTTGTAAATGGTTGTAGAGCTTTCTCTAAAAGTAACTTTCGTTGTTACAACTATGACATTGATTCTTTACAATTGCTTAAAATGTAGTTTTGCACAAATTTGCCTTTTTTCATAAGTTTTTTCTATTTTCTTATCTCTATTTTAATAGTGAACACCCCAGCTACAAAGCACTTTGCATGGGTTTTTTAATGGTGTTTTAATAATGAAATGTGGTTCTGCTATAACTTTGCAAAATCTTCCTACCACAGAAACCACCTTTTAATTATTTCACCAGATAATGTTTAAATTATATATTTATTTTCTTAAAATAAAAATACTTTAAAAATTTTCTAGATTGTCTACATTCAAAGATAATTATTAGATAACTTATCATCTCAGAAATAGTAGAGGTTTATTCATTATATATGGTGAGTTTGATACTGAATTATTTTTATAGACACTAAGATACAGTTATCACAAATGCATTTTATCATTATCATGTAGTGTAGGTTAAAAATCACTTATGTAAAAAAATTATGATTTGATTTCCCTGCTAATGAATTGTGGCACCTAATAATGTTACATTGGATTTATAATAACTAAGACACCTGTAGTGTCTTCCAAATGGAAATTTTATAATGTAGTATATTTTTAATGTGTAATTTGGATCATCAAAACCTCAGCAGAAGTACATATCCTTTCAATAACAATTTCTTATTTAATTTAATTTCCTTAAAATTATATAGTGAATCTAACAGGAAAATTTATAACAATGGTAGGAGGACTTATTTAATGATGAATATGAATATAAAAATGAGCTTGAAATGAAAATTGTAATTGAGTTCTCATATGAGATCTTGCCATATATTAATAAATTATTTCTATTCCATATTTTCAAAGGAATATGAAAGAAAATTTGCTAAATATCTCCTTAAATAAAGTAATTTTCAATAACTCAACTTGGTTCATAATCCCACCTTTCATGATTTTGTGTATTTATTTATCTAGTTTTTTACTGCTTTTTATATTAGCAACTAGAACTACAAAATTATCTTTATTGTTATTTCACTCAATGATCAAAGGTGAAATGCTTGCAACACTCCTTACTTTTATGTTTACATACCCGCTTTTTAGGAGTTCGTACACTGATGGTTCCAGGTAGTCCAATTGTCTACAAAAATGTGAAAAAACATTTCTAAATTGAAGATATTTTATCATAGTCTGCTGAGCCAGTGGGACGCTGAACTTCTTAACTCGGAGAAATCTCAAGATGAAGACATCATCTGAAAAATAAAGTGAATAGTATTTTATGAATGATATAGAAGCCATTTCAGAAATTAATTTTCAGTTTAAACTCATGAGAATATTAGGTTGATCCTTTCAATTAAAAGGATATATTTTCTTTTGAAGGGTATACTAGGAATTTCTTATTTTTGTTTGCTGTTAAAGTTAATGCAAAAATATATGTATCTTTATTAATTACTTATATAACATCTTTTTAAAATTTTATATGAGCTAGTAGAACTTTGTAAGATAGTCTCGAAAACCTAGAGCGGTAATAGTATATACTCAAGTGTTGCCTATCTTGGACATACAGTTTATTCCTCAATTCTATGTACAGTTATGTTCTTTGTTTAAAGATAAATTAAATAAATGTCTTTGAACATGGCTGCATTTCTCTTACCACGACTGCAAAACTCTTAATGTCTCTTATAACCCATTATGCTATCCTGAAAGAATATATCTAATATTAAAACATAAGTAGTTCATTTTCATTTCTCATTCAACTTAATATCCCAGTGATTTTTCTATGTGTTTCAGATATGGAACATATCCTATTGACTGCTGGATAATGGAAAAATTTACTAATGGAAATAAACCACAAAGCAGCAATGAAACAATCTTTTAACATCTTAGAATTCCATCAGCCAAGTCCACACATTGTTACTTGAAGGCGTACCATATAAAGATAATTCAATTTATTTTATTCGTGTCGAAAGGGAAATAATTTCACTTGCGTGAATTGAGAATTTCTAAGGTAAGCTTTGTCATGCATAGAGAGTTATGCCAAATTAGTTCATACCAATCCTTCCATTTTTTATGTCTTGACTCTTCTGAAGCCACTCCTTCATCAATTCCAGTGCTTGCTCTCTTGAAGCACGATCCTCCCTCAACTCCTTCTTGGCAACTGCAGAAACTGCCTCACGGAGGGATGGGTAACCAGCCACCATCATCATGCAGCCATCACCACCGCCTCCCTCCTGGCCATCATCAGCTACCCACGGGCGGGCAGATATCAACCCTCTTCCTGCCATTGCTTGATCACCTGTTCAAATGGAAGAGAATAATTCTCACGTCAGACTCGTCTCCTAAACCCGAAAAAAATACCAAATAGCTAAAGTCTGTGAATGATTCTGATCACCTAAGACATTTAACCAATTGGATTCACATTGACAAGGTCAGCCTATTTTAAATTAACTAATTTGCGTTTACCTAAAATTTACTTGAATGATCCAAAAAATTGTTTGCTATTAATCTTATAATTTAATTAGTGCAAACCTACTAAACATTCTTGCACTTGAATACCCAAGGGTCCCAGATTAATTCTCTGGAAAATAATTCAAATGCTTTTGTCATAAAATGTTACCTATATGCCACCAAAAATTACTGTCAGTCAGTCATACAATACATCATACCTATATGCCACCAAAAATTACTGTTAGTCAGTCATACAATACATCATAATCCTAATGCTTTAATATTTCAGGAAACCACCAAAGTGTTTTAATAAGTTTTGTACACCAAATTAATTAAAAACATGTACTTATTCCAAACGAATTTTCAAAATCTTGTATGCATTCTATAGTTCATACTGATGTAGTTTATAAACTATATACCTTGAATGAAAGCCCAGTTTGTATTTTTCTCAATGTCTTCAAATTCAGTTTATAAAATCAGTCACTCAATCCTCATATTTATTGGATATAATATTTTTCAGGTTATTAAGAAATTGCAGGACTTCATGATTCTGTTTATTGTTAGCCATAAACATTTGATACAGTAGTTATGGATATTTCTTTCAAGAGATAGAGGACGCTGATAAACATAAGAAAAAAATAATATAACCTCAGTGCTAAAAATTTCTTAAGGCTAACATCAAAATATTACTTGAAAAAAGTAACTATTTGGCCATTCAAATCTTATCAGGGGTATTTAAATGAAAATATGTAAATAAAATATGAAACAAGAATTGGGAAGAATGGAAGTACAGTAAACCCTCACACAGCTTGCATTCACAGGATGCGATTTGGTCAAGACGCAGTGTTCGGCTTCCCTTCTCAAATTTCACATGATGCGTTGTCATTTCCCAGTAAGACGCGGAGTACCATAGCTGGAAAATGACTTTATGCATTTTTTAAAAATTAGTTTTTGATTTAATTGGACGTCTTTCTCAAAGACTTTACTACATTTAGGCAAGTATGAATTATAAATACGAAATGAATTTCCTCGGATAGGTAATTGCATATCCATAAAATATCATGCTGGATTAAAAAGATCAATGAAGTAAAATCGTCATTTTTAAATAGATTCCTAATAGCCCCGTAGGTATGTTCCTCGAAATCGCCGCGATTTTAAGGAACACTACCTCGCTATGTGAGTGTTTAATGTACTTGTGTATTCATGAGGAAATCTCACAAGTTAAAAAAAAGTAATATAAAATGAATTCAGTTTCGCAGAATAAGAGCTTTGCTCACTTGTATTGTTTCCAGAGAAAGGGAAAGACGAAATTATCAGTGTTCACCTCAATCGGAGTATGTATCTTGTAATCATTTTCTGCAATATTTGGTGTATATCACACGCATCTGATGCGTGTGTATGTGTGTATCGACATACTAGGTGAGCTCTATCCTCACCTATCAAACCAAGCATAGGGTTGAATACTGTGGTGTTTCTTGGTGGCAACGTTAACGAATTCTTGTTAACGAAGACCGTCACAGTGAAACTGGGTGGCTAAGAGAAGGGTGTTCACTGGAAACACCATTTTGATTGAGAAGCTGCCTTTGTCACGATTCACCTGCCCTCCTTATCCCCGAATTCTTCTTTCATGTACACGTGTATTACGGGACGATATTAAATGTGAATCAGTTCAGTACGGGATCAACGGAATACTTCCCGTCGGTGGCGATGATTTCAAGCTAAGTGTTTACAATAGAGTAGTAAGAAGTAGGGAGGCACCTCGACTTGGTGGCCTCGGTCTACGTCTATGGCACATACGGGGAAAGGGGGGG
>WURS02474421.1:14285499-14305227 GCA_011762765.2 Rhinocypha anisoptera
CTCTCTCTTTCTTCCTCTCTCTCTCTCTCTCTCTCTCTCTCTCTCTCTCTCTCTCCCCTCCTACTTCTGTCCCCCCCCGCCTCCTCTCCCCTCCCCCCCCCCCTCCGCCTCTCACTTTCCCACTTTTCCTTTCTCTTCCCCTTTCTCTTCCCTCCCTCTTGCCCCCATTACTCCCGAAAACCTTCCCTCCGATTGACTTCTGTCACCCTTTCCCCCTTCCCCCCCCCCCTGTAGAAAATGAATGGTGGAAGAATTTTAAGGGAAAAAATGGAGAAGTTACAAAAACAAATTCATTTGTTGTCATATTAAAGGGCATTAACAAATATACACAATTAAATATAATTTATTTCCTCATTGTAAAGTTTCTAAATCACTATACCTACTTCCTTCCCTTTAAGCTCTATATAACTTTACACTGCCCTCCCATAGCTTGGAAGCTGGCGATGCCCCTGGTATAGGAGTATTATGCCTAGTCCATGAAATATATTTTTAGATTTAAACAAATGTGAACAAATATTATGGAAACTATTCTGAACTTTCCCACATCTTTTGCCATTAGCTTCTCACAGGTCTATACATTCCTTGAAACCTAACAAGTTATCAAACTAATGTTTTTGATTGTAACTGATCCCCCGATATTCAACTAAATACCTCAGTTCATACAGAATATTTATCAAGGCAAGTAATTTGGAATCAATTCAACATATCTATGCAGTTTAATTCTAAACTTCACAAAATGTTTTATAATAAGCTGAGCTAATTAATCGTGACCATAAAAAATCGAAAATAATACATAACTTATGCCATGCATATTCAAGATTGCTTTCACAAAATATCTAATCAGTGCTGTGTGTTAGAAATTATTAGTTTGGCTGATCAAAACATCTTGTCACTATCTTTAGGTTTTTGGTCTGATATGATGCACTTATAAATAAAAGTTTTGAAAAAGAACCAAGCTACAATATGTTGGCATATGATAGATGCTAAATTCTTCACACAAAGGAGAAATGACAAACCATGAATCCTTCATTTGAAAATATAATTTTATTAACAAAACCATTCTCAAAAACCTTCATCAAAGATGTACTTCATTAATTGTCATAATAAAAATATTAACATCACAAAAAATATACTTAAAACATTGTCCTTATACTTAGACAAAAAAACAAGCAATGCTTGAAGTTTACTCAATGAGAAGATATTGTGGAGCAAAATGTAAAAATGACATACCAATTATTTATCCAAAGACATTTTTCATGGTAGAGAAGAATTCATCACCACATGATGAATTTTGAAATGGCATAGGTATAAAAATCTACCCATCATGAATATTCTATTTTAACCTACATTCAAATGACCATTCCTGATAAATGAACTACTGATGAATTCCATAGAGCTCTACCCGGAAGACCTTCCTACTGATGAATTACATGAAGTCACAATGACATATTGCTGTATGACATATTCTGTAAATCTAACCATATTAGTTGACCTGTAGAATATAATAAAATTATATTATTACACCTTCCTCTGGGTCCATTTTCACTCATGGTGACAGTTACATCACCTGGAATTCAAAGTCACTACCACAGTACCTCCCCTAGCTTTCTCAGACACCTGAGAAAATTCTTCACGTTCATTGGCCTACTTATCTCATTATGTGAATTTCCACAAAATGCACAGCAATTTCATCCAAACAAGGAAACAGGAAATGAAATCACTAAGCAAATTAAAACCAATAATAAATTTCTATAAGAATGCTAGCCTAATCTTTTTGGGAAGCCCAAAAGTTAAAAGAGCATGCTATATTTCTACGCTATATAGCAATCAGCCGATTTTACCCCTTTAATTAATACACAATTTAGATTAATAACCTAGGAAGGATTAAAATGGAAACCAAAAATTTTTAACTTTGGAAATGTGAGCCATATCACTTACACAGTCCACTCTTGAGAATTTTGGCACACAAAAGAAGAATAGTGGGATGGCAAGTATTGAAATGAAATTATTCTGATCCAATGCCTAGCAATGACTAATGACTTTGTTATTAAGCAGTTTACAGCAATATGTTTCTCTAAAAAACTATGTAAAATATAGCATCTGCTTTTGAACCTGCCAAGTATGATTAGAGGAAAGGGAGTAATAATTAGTCTATTGCAACAGAAACTTAGAAACAAGGACATAAGCAGCAAGAAAATTAGCTGTAACTCATTCTATTAATTACCAATCACTTTTTTGAAGCAGAGACAACTGCCAAAAAGGTGGAAATGGAATAATACCCAAATCTACTACAATTTCCAAAAAAGATCATGAAGTCCAGTGAATATAGCCTCAGTCATCAAATGAAGCTAAAATGTATGTCATTTACTTATATATTTGAAGATTCTATCAGGAATCTTCTGATATTTGCAAATGGCAAGATTTTAATAGTCATTGATAATAATCATTTGAATACATATCTGACATCAATTAATTCAAATTAGTTAGTCATTTTCAAATCTTTTAATAGTATAACCTATGTCCATGTTAGACAATATACCTATATTATTATTAAGTAATCATAAATTTTCCAAGCGTTTTCTTGATGGAAGAATCTTTTTGCATGGGCAGGAATTTTCATGACTAGTCATTAAATTTTGAGAAGCGTTATGCCTATTTTATTAATAGTTAAAATTCAACTGCAACTGTCTGAATCCTGATAATGCTTGTCCAAAATGATGTTACATCCAGTTGTTAAATTCCCTTTTCACAATGTACTTGACATCTCAAGAGTTAAAAAAAGATTATATAAATTAAAATAATATACTTAATTACATTTTCATCTCATGGAATCAACTTGATATGCGAGATATTCTCATGGTGGCTGGCTCTGTGAGCAGCCACCAGATTCATCCTTAATGATATTTCCTCTTTCAATGCCAACAAATATTTTGAAGCTAATGTAATATTCTAAATGTCAATTAGAAATGTTACATATATTAGATTATAAATCATCTGCAAAACCACCTCAGTGAAGTGTATTTCTCATTTATGAAATGATTCCAACTGAGCACAATCTCTTTTAGAAACTGACTTGTCAATGCAGACTAGATTGAACTTTGTAACCACCGAGATTCCTTTGATCGGAGTTTGCGCAGCTGTTGTTCCCTTGCATTCCATCTTATAAATAAGCTCTTATTTTAAAAACTCAATAGGGACCCAAGACATAAAACCAAACACAATACATATTTCCCAGCCCATAGGATTCACTTTTGTCACTTAAAAAATTTATATAAAATCAGTATTTTTGTTTCCAGGGTACACCAATGACTATGATAATTTAGCATCTCTCCAAACCAAGGAAAAGACCCAATTGGAATTACATAACACCCATGCCAGAGACAAGATTCGAACCTAAGACCTTTTGTGTCAGCCAGTGAGAATGCTACCCACAAGGCTAACCTTGTCTGGCTCTTAACATCAGTCTACTCCTCTTAGTCAGCTCTTACAATAGACCAAGGGTGTTTTTTTTCTGATATCTGAAACAGACATTTTAGAATCAAAATATATAATTCGACCATAAAAATCATCATCCAAAAAAAAACAAAGTGCATATTACGGACTAGTTGTTCCTATTGGCTGAAAAATATGGTAATATTACTATTTGATGTATAGATGGCCCTTGAATAATGGCTAAACTGCTTTTAGCACTATGCCCAATTTAGTAAACTATGGTTCCTGCTTAAAAAAGGTACAACTTGGAAGCAAATAGCAATTCAAAATCAAAGGAAAAAATAGAAATCCAAAAATATGAAACAACTACTGGCTTCCATTTTCAAGTTTAAAAAGTTTTTTAAACTTATAAAGCAATAGTAACCATCAAAGTAAGTGAAGTTAATAATGGTCTTTACACTTACATCTTTTCATGAGCATTGTTTCAATTAAACCTCATTTACTTATATTTCAGAGAGTTTTTGCAGATACTTAAATGTGAACAATATACATAGTAATCGAATGAAAATCATTATTGTAAGAGTGGTCAACAGCAATCAGAATAAAATAATATTTACCAAGGACTCTAATGAAGGGCATATAATCTAATGAGCTCTTAAATATTAAGTTACCATTATGGTCTTAAATCATATTTAAATAATTATGCTGGTAGAAATAACTTGTTGCCTCATTTCCCCCTTTACTAAAATGTACATGGTGAAAATTCTTACTTTGGTTTAAATTTGACAAATTTTGGTATGATTTTATAAGGCTATAAACAATCTGAATCTAGCCATCACCTCCCATTTTACTTATCACTGATTAGATTTTAACCACGCAAGTGACTTTGTACCCTACGTATTTCATACTATTCACAACCCATTTTATGCACAGGAGGACCAACATACACCCTCCCTACGCTTCCCCAACTTAGCCGTCACTCACATGAACACAAACCTACCTACCTTCTCCTCCCCCCCTTTTCCTATTTTCTCAATCCCAACCCTCCCTCTACACTGTCACAATACCTCATTGTCGGCCATAATCTACTTTACCATACCTTCTCCATATTGCTCACAGCAACAATGTACATATTAGGTTTAAAGTCAACTTTGCACTTGCTGTTTCTATATGCAGTATAAAAATAATAGGAAATAAGCAACACATAAAAAGGACGAACACAAAATATGAATTGAAACAGACAAATTCATGTGAGAAAAAACTTTTGTCCCAGCCGGGATTCAAACACTGGACTTCCCAAATGCCAGTTGGGCATGCTTAAACCAATCACACCACCGAGAACTGCCTCCTCACACATGATTTTGTCGGTTAATATACTCAGCAAAAATAATAATAATCTCAACAACTGAATGCCATCTCTTGGTGGGCAAAGCTATTCTGGCGAAAAAGCTGAAGTGTGTGTTTGCGTGTATTCTTTTCCTTTCAAATCATACCTGATGTTAAATGAGTGATACACACAATGAAGCCAGTAGAAAAGAAAGTTATTTCTCCTCTGTTATGGCTATAAACTATAATTATCATTGCCAGCACTGAGCTTTAGACTCCACCAATAAATATTACTAACAAAATGGTAAAGCAAAATTTATGTTCAAGGGGTGAAACATGACTCTTTAACTAAAAGAAATGATTCATTCAATTATCATTATAAAACAAACTTCTCTGTTGCTGAAATCAGTATACAAAAATGTGTCATAGGATATGCAGTGTATTATCGTGACAACATTTTCCCTGCAATGTCCTTAATATTAAACAGCTGAATCCAGGTAGTTAGTAAACTAATTGGAATACTAACAATCTAAAAAAATTAAAAAGGTGATGATACTAATTTGCAAACAAAATGGCATGACAAAAAGACAAGAACAACATTAAGTTTCCACAGGCATTAGCTGTAATACTAATGAAAGAACACATTCATTATGGTGTGCTTTGCACAATCACATACACATAGATAGTCTTAAAGAGGGGACATATGAATCAATGGTTTCACATGACCTATACCACTAGCAAAAGAAACTAACTTTAATTACCAATGTTAAGAAACACGAGAGTGGAAATTTTGCAGAAAAAAATACAAAATTTTAGCAAATGCTTCAGCTGTATTTCCTGTCAAACAGAAAAATATTTTCTACTAAAGAGGTTGGTTTGATGGGTGAGGATAGACAGAGCTTAACTTAGTATCTATTAAGTCTCTATGGCATGTGATGGCACCTCTTGTGGTTTCCCAGAAGGATATGTACGGTCCTAAGAGATGGCATCAGGATTTGGAACTGGGCTCCCATTTAATAACAAGACAAGAGACAAGTAATATCATCTACTTTCTGTGATAATCTTATGATAGCAATAATCTATCCAGCAATAATGTTTCCTCACCAACCACTGTTTTTCCAACTATAAATACAGGAGAACTTATAAGTCTGCACAGTTATAATCGTACCTCTCAAAATGTTCTTGGCTCATGACATTTGTTTATTTTCTGGATTCCATGGAGTCTCAACCATTTTGTAAATGCCTTCCTAATCAGGGTTCATTTCAAGTAGTGGAATTGGTCTAAATCCACCTCATTTTATTCTTGAGCTCCTATCACAAATATTCCATAACAATCATAAAACCTTAAAATAAACCCTTCCAGGTTTGGACATGTAATGTGAATTTGAAAAATAAATTATATCATTTACCTAAGTATGTGAGTAATGACTGGGTAAATAAATACATATCGCATGCACACACACATTATAAAAACTGCACTAAATGGACATGAATTGCTGAAAATTCACCTAAAATACTATGGTTATGACATCCAAATGGGTGATTTCTCTGAAGGGGTGAACAATGTAAAATAACTATCCTCAGAAGTATAATATTTACAAGACTAGGAGATGACATGCCAGCCAAAGAATTCTAGCAATATCAAAACTTGATACTGGTGCCAAAAAATGCTATCACAACCACAAAAAGCAGGCAAGGAAAAATAGATACCACACCAACTGAAATTAAATATTACACATCCCACTTCTCAGGTATGACAATTTGGGTAATGAAGAGGTCTTTCACTTTTCAGATGAATGAACATGACCTCTGCATTCAAAATCAACACTTCCATTTCAATGACTTGGGCATACATTGTGAACAATCCTAAATGTGGATGAGAAGAAAATTATGGAGGAAAATGTAAAAGATGAAGAAAATAAATTATTTCACGAGATTGGCAAGATAGTATGCATCACTATTACAAACCTTGTGGTGGCATTAAAAAAAAGAAGTATGTCCCAATATGTCAACTGTTCCAACTTGTGCTAAATAAATTCAACTAAGAATTCAGAATGCGCACATAAACAACCAATAATTCACCACAAAACTTTGAACATTGTCTCACTCGGCACATTCACATGTCAAAAGGCAGTGTTGCATAGTGCATTCAGAACACCACTAAAGTGCAGTCAATGCCTCTTCATTTTCCTTTCTAATTTCTTCTGCTTCTTCTCGTCAACCTCTTGTTGTACCCCTGGCTGAAAGAACCATGGGGATAAAACATTGACCCAAAGTATCCAAAAACCTCTCATGGGTGCCTGCATTAAAAAATGTAGTGTTTAATGTTATTTGAGACAAAAATCACAATGAAAGATTAGTCCTACAAATCAAATTTGCTATAAAAGTTTAACATCAACAGGAGAATATAAGTAATTCTGATAACGAGAATATCTTATGACTCACCAATAACCATAAGAGCCAAAAATATTTTGATATTATTGACATAAGTTGACATCCAGAAGTTAAAATTATGAGATCCTTTACGTGCCTGAAAAAAATAACTCGATAAACTTTCTGGTAGGTCATAAAAAATCATTAGAGAACTGAATCAAAACCATACTAACTCTGCGATTCCTCCTTCCATATTGAGATCAACTCCACTGTCTAACAGCTGACCACTATCTGTGTATTTGGGTCTGCACATGTATACCATAAATTGGTAACTTGCAATGTATGATACCGATGATAAAATAAACAAAACCTAAAATAAAAATGGCATTAGGTTACACCTAGTGATACCAAACAATAAAAGGTTTAACGAGGTTTCCCCTGTTTTCTTTAAGTCTTATATTTATGTTTTACTGCCATATAAGTTTGTAAAAACAGAAGTTAACTAGCAAAGTGAATTGATAGAACAGAGGTTCCCAACCTTTTTGGTCCCTGCATCCTTTGGATTTCAATAAATCATCTCTTAACCCATATTAAAAATATTAATTCTTAAACGTAACATGCAGATTCAAACAACAAAAGAAATAAACAGAAATTATGATACCATAAATGCTTTACTTTTATATTTTCCTGTTTTAGTACACCAATAACATCTTATACAAATGTATCATAACCCCTGGGGGTAGAGGTACCTCTGATTTGGAACCTCTAGGCTGGAAAATTCATACCAATAATATATCTTGCGTTCGTTTTCCCGATATTAAAATTTATAATACAAAACCTTACACCAAAAAATCATTGTTGAAGTGGGAAAATTAGATAACAGAAAATTAGGGAATTTCTCAAATTACTCTACTTCTAATTATTACGCCAATAGTGGAATCAAAACTTCATGTATTAAAAGGCTATTTCAGGCATAGATGAATTTTGTGGCTCTAAATTATAATAATTTACTTACGATATTTGCTGTGCTAACTGTGTCCAAAAATGCAGTAAAAACTAGGAAGATACCGTTTGCGCCAAGTATCATGTTTCTATAAAAACTCAAAGTTGCCGTGTTCTCTTCAACAATTTGTTTCTGGCCTTTGGTGCCTTGTTTGCCCTTCTGCACCTGTGATATCAAATGATAACACATTAGCTACATCGATGGGTGAGAAAGAATCAATCAAGTAAATAAAAAAAGGAAGAATATCATATGGAACACTCAGGTAATCCTCTCATTCTACTAAACCACTGGGAACTACGTTTAAAGGCTGACAACTAACTATACTAATAGCTGTTATTATTAATCCCCAGCTATTAAGTATCAATATGTTAACAAATACTTACAACCATTTTAATTATTACAGAAGAATCTAATACTAGTAAGGGAAGACAATATAAGCTTTTCTGCTGACAGTGTGGAAGAGAATGAGGAAGCTAAGGTTCTACAGCCGCTCTAGTCTTTAACTGATGCTAAAAATTAACTTCACCACCGCGACGATATCAGCCGAATTACCTCCACGTCGGTAAAGTTTGCGAACAACGAGTTAAGCTAATGAACATCGATATTGCGAATATTAAAAAAATAAACAATGAAACAATTGACGTGCGCGTAGCGTTGAAGTAGATCATTGTGTTTATGTAGATGCACGAATGTTTACTCTAGTCCCATAATAGCAGGTTTATCATATTTAGTGCATGTGAAGTCTTACTCTAGACATTGTTTTTAGTGTTGAGATATTTCATTGACGTTTATATACGAAAGTTACTTCCAAGAGATTAGCCGTTTTGTAAACCCGATGTCGACATGTAAGTTTCGTAAGAAACACATCTTGGGTTAGATCTGAATAGGCCTCCAAGATAATGCTGGGCAAATTTATACAAATATCTACCACCATATTTCGTATTCATGTAAAATACCGGACGGTCCCGAGAATGTTCATGTAATGGATCGGATTTCTGGAGGTTTAATTCGGTTACAGATATGAGGAGGTCATCCAAGAATTTTTCAATTTTACTCTGCCAAAATGGAATATGAATACCCAACTTATCGCCGTGAGGCTGATGTGCATAACCGGTGTTGTGGTGGTTGGGTGTGGTGTATTAGAGTATGTACGGACTTTATTTGTCAATAATTGTTGTGGCATACAATTTTCTTTTCTAACCACATTTTTTTCTTGCAGGACATATGTGGAATAATATGTGCCATTCTTACGTGGCTTCTAATTTTATACGCAGAATTCGTAGTAATGTATGTAATGCTATTGCCCAGTCCATATCCCATATATAGCACTGTTAATTCGTTGCTTTTCCAAACGTTTGCGTTCCTTGCATTTGCCTCTCACTTAAGAACCATGTTTACAGACCCGGTAAGAAACTACAAAAAGAAATGTGTTTAATCCTTTTAATTTAGTATATATGCTATAACTCCGGCTTCAAATTCGCAGGGTGCCGTCCCCAAGGGGAATGCAACAAAAGAAATGATACAGCAAATGGGTTTTAGAGAAGGGCAAGTTATATTTAAATGTTCTAAATGTTGCAGCATTAAACCAGAAAGAGCTCACCATTGCTCTGTTTGTCAAAGGTAATCCTGCTATTCAATTTTAAAATACACCTTTAAGTTGCCATGTTAAAATATTGCCTCTCGTATGAGAAAATTTATTTTAAAACTATTGCCTCATGAGTGCAGGAAATTTACGAAGTGTTCGTTTATTAAATACGTAATTTTATGTTCTCCAGATGCATAAGAAAAATGGACCATCATTGCCCTTGGGTGAATAATTGTGTTGGGGAAAATAACCAAAAATATTTCGTGTTGTTTACTGTAAGTACAACTATTTCTGTAATATATTGTGTAAAATATAAATAGAATGGAGGTTTATATGCTTTATTTAGTTAGGAACCACACCTTTTAGAATAACTATTTTCTCTCTATTCAATTAGCACTAATATATTTACATCTTCCCCAAAGTAATTCTTGCGTTGTGTTGAGACGGGATACAACATGCAACCTTAATTTATAGTAATGTTCCCGGTTTGAGTTGTTGTCGAGTCAAAATTACTCTTGTTACCTAATAAAGTCAGGAGTTGGCAACTATATGTATACTTTGGTATGTGGTTCACATATACTAGTAAACACAGCCATGTTAAATGAATCATCCCCATTGCAATGAGAAAACAAAGCCTGACCATAAAAAAGTAATAAAAGTAAGGTAAGGGTCATTAGTCTAGTTCTCAAGCCTAGGGAAGAAAAATATCAGACAGGAATTTTTGCTATTCATTCACTAAGATTATAAGTGAATAAAGGAGCAAGAAGAAGATAATAAGCATAATAGCTCTAGTAGCATAGGCATTCCAGTAAAACAATTGCCTCATTCATAAGCAGCTAATGGGAAAAGATATTAGATGCCAGTTAATTATAGTCTACACTTATGATTTTCAACTAACGTTGGATCAACATAAAATATACTACATGAGTACATGTTGAAACTTAAAAGGATATAGTGCCTTTATTCAGTCATCCTGGCAGTCCTAGAGTTGATGTGTCAATTGAAATCAATGGACTCCAGTGGTATTATTAACTAAATTTTCCACTGAATGGTTGAAGGTAATTCATATTTTTATCATCCTTGTGGAACAGAATAATTGCACCAAAATCGATCACTTTTTTAAGTATGATTTTTTTGTAGAGATTTTCTTTCAAAAATTACTAAGAAGTATACTAGTACAAGTACATACTGAAGAAATTTTGTCTTCGCCCTGACAGCTTGTTAGTTGAATATAACTCCACATATTCCTCCATATAACAAAACCATTCATTGCCATGCGTGATGAGTAGATTCTATGCGTGATATAGTATCATTATTAATATGTTGTTCCTCATGACTAGACATATGTGATACTGAATGCTTGTGTGCTCTATGGTTTCACACAAGCATAAAAAAATTCCTTTGATTATGTTTTGCATTTTGATTGCCCTTTTATTTGGCTTTCTCTTTTTATTGTTATTAATATCCAATTGTCCACACACAGCTCAAATTAAAGTACATTTTGGCACCATAACAGTATATAACAAACACATACATTGAAAATACGCCTAGGGCATGGACCCCCAACCTATGTATTGGAGGACAGGATTGGTACCTCACTACCACTGAGGCTAGCAGGGTTAAGTCCTTCTCCTTTTGTTATTATAGTTTGACGATATCAGTCCAAGGTAGATGTTAAATTTTATAGTCTAAGGTAAACTCTAATGTTGAAACTAGAGTAGTTCTGTTGTTAAAGACATTGACTCCTTAAGAATTAAAGTAAACTTAGTTTTCATGAGTCATAAACCAGAACTAAACTGGAATTTTCCAAACACATTCCAAAGGTTCATGTTGTCTATCACAAGAAGGTGATAGAGTACATGAATTATCTGTGGTTATAGTAATATTTTCTAGTCAAATTTCTCCAAGAAAATTATAATTATTGGAATAAGAGGTATATTTTTAGTGCAATTATAAACCTGGTGAAGAAATTAATCTAAATGTATGCAAGCCATTATGATGGTAATATACTGCTCAGTAAAATTATTTCTTACATTAAAAGAATTTTATGCAAAATGTTGGTCATATTTTACATAATTTACTTTTCAGTTGTGAATTTTAATTTACTATCCAGAAAATGTTATTATTCAAATAATTAGTATGCAGTTTTTCTTATATTTTCATAGTGTATTTGTAAAATTCCCATTTCAATTTAATTCCAATTAAATATTGTTAATGATATATTATTTGGCTCACTTTTTCACTATATTGATATTTTTTTGAGATAATTATGATTTGTCATATTTAGCCAAAATGTGGGCAAAGACATTAAATTTTAGTTGCAATAACCTTTTGGTATACATTATTCTGACTTTTTAATATTTCCAAATAGACCTCACTATATCTTGCTTGTACGCTTATACCTTCTGCTATCATTAATCTCTAACATTTCTCTGACTCTGCTGAATTGTGCACTATAGATTGCTTCATTGTTTAAAAACATTGTGTAGATAAGAACTATCTCATTTCTGTTGAATTAGTGTAAATTTTGCTGCAGAGTGGTACTTATATGAGGTCTGTTCAACAAATGGTGATCCTTAATGTTATATAGACTTAATTTATCGTGCAAAAATTAAATTTTCTGCTATATTATGTATGCATATGTGACAAGTTTCATTTATTTGACTCCAGTGTTGAGTCAGGGGCAGATTTTTAAATGTGAAATATTGTGTTTGCCCACTACTGCTTCTGTTAATGAAAAACCCGACCACAAAGGTGTTTTTTTCACTTTTGGGGAGACAGGATAAGGTCACATGAGACTAGGTCAGAACTATAAGGAGGATGGGGAACACATATTACATTGAGGAACAAACCCATATGAAAACATGTCCTGTTATTTGGATGTAAACCCTTCACATAAATCACAAATGCATTTTTCTCGTTACCATTGTAGAACTCAAAGAATTCTCAATATTTATGATAGTGCATATAATTTTAATGTTACCTGATCTCTTCTCACCCTGAAGGCTTTAGCGTTAATGTCTACTTCCGTAAGAAAAATGACTGGAGACCCATTGAAATTAACTGTCTAGTCTGGCTGTGATATAGGAATAACAGGCTCTCTGTAAACATCCTGTAGCATTACATAAACCTCATCTGATGATTTCCAAGTGAATTTTTAAACTTGAAATGGCTGCCAGTGATGCAGTACTGGAGTACAATCATTGAAGTTCTTAACAAATATGCATTATTAGCTAATAATATTAAATTACATGTTTGCACAATAAGTTAGGCAAATAACACATGGTCACTATATTGAACTTTCATCATACTTTTTCTGTTCAGTAATCCTTGTGCTCCCCTGAGGAATGATGGGCCTATAAATACCATAGGAGGAATTGATAGGAAGAATGTTAATGTGTTATTAATCCGAGATGATAAGTAGTCTAAATTAATGTTAATGACTAATGATATAATTTTTATTGAAAATGAAATTGTATTATAAAACTTTTGTAAGGTGTATGCCCAATCAGTTTCTCATGGGATGTGCTTTGTTTGAAGGTTTCCGATAATTGTTACAGTAAAATTATTAATTAATCCATTTGTAAACAATAAGGCCTGTACATATAGAGTTTCTGCTTATTTTTATTATTAACATTCCTCATAACAAAAAATATTGAATAATTAATTAACTTCCCAACCCCATAATATTTATTAATTCCAGCTGCTCTAGATACTAGTTACTCTATTGAACCACCATTAATTGGGTAAAAAAAATGTAGCTATCCTGACTCAAGTTTATGGATTTTATTTGCCATTTTGCATTTTTTCAGTTTTATATTGCTGTAATCTCTGTGCATGCATTGTTCCTGTCCATCAACCAGTTTGTGATTTGCATCAGACATGAGTGGAAGGAATGCACATACTACTCCCCCCCTGCCACTGTTGTGTTTCTCCTTTTCCTCATATTTGAGGCTCTGCTGTTTGCCATTTTTACAGCTGTAATGCTGGGAACTCAGCTGCAAGCAATATGGAATGATGAAACGGTTAGTCTGGTTACTTTCAGTTTTTAACATGCCGTATTCTCCAGAGCGGCATCCAATGTATTTAACATCCATTCCTTGTTTACTCTTACTTTAGGTTAAATTATTTTTCAACTCATGATTTAACTATTAACTCATAACTCAACTTTTAACATATGAACTTTGTTTTTCATTATGAGTCATTTTCATCTTAATTGGCATATTTTCTTAGCAGTACAGTAGAACCTCAATTAACTGGCCTAAATGGAGGGCAGAGGGCTGACTGGATAATCCGAGAATCTGGTTAAACAGGGGGAATCATTGCACTGACACCATTTTAGAGTAAATGACAAGAAGAAACTTAATTTAATATATTCATAAAAATTGTTTTAAAACTGTTTATAACTGATTTGTTTATTCATTAAGTTAATATTGTTACTCCAATATAAAGCTTACTTTTCATAATATTTAAAAGACAAGCAAGCCCTTGAGTTGCAGCCAGGCTCCCACAATAACATAAATTCAGTTTTGCTGGACACATAAGGTAAATGGGCTGTAGAGAAGTCAGGGGACTGGTTGATTGAGGGATGGTTAAGCGAGGTTTTACTGTATGTACCTTGAAATTATTGTTATTTCTCTATCATCTTAAATACTTTTGAATTTAAAAAAAGCTTAGATACTGTTAAACATAATCCCTGACTTGTAAAACACCATGTGATGCAAGTGAATGTAATCAATTTAAAGCATTGAGGGGTGTTTACTCTGCCTGGGCTCTTAATGATGACAATAGAGTTTTTGTATATTTCACGTACGACTCAGATAATTCATTGAACAGGGGATGGTTCTTATTATTAATGCCCTGTTGTGGCTTGTATATTTTTGAAGCTATTACGCATTAATATTATTAAATGCTTTTCCCCCATGCATTTGGAATACAGGGCATAGAGCAGTTGAAAAAAGAAGAGGCCCGCTGGGTGAAGAAATCGAGGTGGAAAAGTATTCAGGCTGTTTTTGGGAGATTCTCACTCGCGTGGTTCTCCCCGTTCACTAGACCCCCACCAAAGAGCAAGATGGAGAGCTACTTGTATTCTGTATGAATGAAATAAATATCTAGCCATCGCGTGGCATGACGGGTGGTGTGATAGGTATGATGACAAACTTTTGACGATGACGGACCTGAAAAATGCCTTGCTTCTGCCATTTAAAGGACTTGTACAGCCTTGGAATATTTACACGTTCTCAAAGGAACACTGTGCTTCAGTATTATTGCAAATGAGTGTTCTCGGATGGAAACCTTTTGCCGTAATCAATTTGAAGGGAAATTTCCTACAATTTAACCTTAATAGTTCACGGAAATACCCACCAGAAGAGCATCGTTTGAAATGTGATAAGTTGCCTTGATTTATTCTGTGAATGAATGTGCTATTTTGGGTAAATTTAAGGGGTAAGAGAGTTGAAAATGCAAGTGGTAGATTCAAGCGTGCAGTTAGCTTTATTATCATGCCTCCAATTGTGCATTTGCACTTGTTAAGAATTATCATAAATGGAGAAATTTGTCCTGCACTTACTCCTGCCTCCGATTGCCAGAAAAAAAATTATTTCTCCAGTCGTATATAGATGTGCTGCCGAGTGCAGTCAATTTTGTGATTGGAAAGAAAAGTATTACTCAGTGAATGATCATTGATACCTCTGTGGAGTGAGTGAATGCTATATCAATAGTGCATAAGTTTGGGATGGTATTCAGCATTTGTTGGAAATAAAAATATTTCAGAAATGAAGCAGTTTTTTTTAAGATTTGAACTGAAAATTGGTAGTGGTGGTGATTTATTCATGTCTTGAGAAAGTGACAATTACATTCATGGTTTTAAGGATGCTATAAAATTGAGATTTTTGGATATGCATTATAAAAATTGCCATATTCATTTGGAATGGGATTCCTGCACTTAATATTGGAAATGTTTCATGGTCAATAGTTTCTATCATTAGCAAATCTGTTTGTCCAATTATTCATCCATCAAGGAAATTTTGTTTCGTCAATAGGCAATGCTCGGATATTACTGCTCTCTCCATCTGACACCTGTATTGCATTAGCGATCTTGGTTATGTATCTCTGTATTTTCTTTTCTATACTTTGAAGGTTAAGCTCAATTTACCTATTTTAAATTCGTTCGGGATATACATTCTCTGAAGGAATTTTATCTTACATGAGAATGTCAGTTACTGATCAAATAATTCCACCATTTTAATCATAAAAGAAGTTTTTAGATGTTATTGTTTCAGCCTTTGCCATTGTACTTAAGTTTTATTTAATTTTAACTCGTTAAAGAGGATAGGGAAATGTGATTCAGGGAATGGGCCAATGTTTGTGAGCTTCTATATGTGATTTTTAGAGTTCATTAGGTGTATACATCTTTGTAAAATTAATCTTTGTGAGATTTATAGGCATATATTTTTAACATATTGGCAAATGTTTCATTGCCACATTTTCCATTCATTGTGAAATGATTATTGTCCTCTTTGGAAATGTTGTTATGACACTGCAAAAGATTATAAAAAACATTCCTGTGTTAAGTGATTAGGGAACATCACATGTAAATGCATTATAAACTTAAATGGACATAGCAATATGTTGCTTAGTTTTTATGGAACTCATTCACACAATACAATATTATTATTATGCTGGTCAAACATCTGTGCTTATAAGAAATGTCACTTAATTACTGCAATGTTTCAATAAAAATTTTAAACATGCCATCTTAACACTTCTGTAGTAGTATTTGATTTATCTTGAAAATATCATGTTTACACTTTCCTCAGCAAGTGTGTCATTTATTCCCTTAATTGTTATACATATATTTGAAATTTTTGTATCAATTGAATTCCTCTGATTTTATCAGAAACACTTAATACTCTCTTGCAAAGTGTTCAAAAAGTCAATATTTTACTAGATTTTCCCTTTGTTACAATGGAAACAATTAGTACATCTTGTTCAGTAGGGCCACATATTTATAGCAAAAAGAAAGATTGGCATATAAAAAAGCATTTATGATTAACATATTGGAGATTGATGCAGCATAATTTTTGAATAGATAGACATGGTTAAAAAAACAATTGTGTTTAAAATTCTAGAATTGCAATCCACCACCTTGTAATACTGAAAATTCCATCGGACAATTTTTTTAGTGTGTATCTTCACAACTTTTGCTACACCTGTGGTATGTCATAACTTATGTCTGGGGTTATCTCAATTCCAAAAAATATATTTACCTTTACGAAAAGATACTATCTTCCTGTGAAATCATAACCGCATGTTTATGTCTTTGTTATATATTGTTTTTTGGTCTATCAAAGGAACATATTTCCAATAAACTTCAGAATATACAGGGACAAATGTGGACACCAGAATATACAAATAAGTTAACTTTCATGGACAATTTTTAAACTGTAAAGTGGTTGCCAAAATTTTAATTACCTTTCATAATTTCTAAGCATTCATAGAATAATAAATATTAGCCTTGAATTTCACATTGTGGAAATATAAATGGTATGTTTTACCTTTACAAATTTTCCAATAAAGAAAATAGGGCAAAAGTCAACCTTTCAAGAGTACACACCGGTAATAATGAAGTTCCATTCTCGGGATCTTTACCAATCTCAGGCTCAATTATTGGTACATTTGGTTATAGACGCACACAGAACCTGCTGGGTTTAACTCATATGATAGTGAAATGCGTATTACCCTTAATAAAATCTGTGGAAAAGTACATTGTTATTTGTCTATTTTTGATATCATTGATATTCTCAACTTCCAAGAAGTTAAGTCTGAAACCATTGGATTCTTTTTCTATATATCCTCAAATAGACCATGTCCATGGTGTTGCCTGGATCGTCATCAGGAATTCATTTCATATTCCAGCCCTTTTCTTTTGTTATTATTGTTTACCCACATTATTGGTGTACCACCTTCATTCAGAAGCATTCATAATACTATAACTGTTCTTTATAATAGTGCTCACCAATCTTTAATAAGGTAAATATCCATGCTAATGAAGTTAGCTTTTGATCGGTTTGAAATAGATTCACAATCACGTGTTTGCTTTAAATAGGCAGCTTAAATGGTCAACACTAATGCAAATAAAAAAAATGGAATTAGTGCAGATTCAAGAACATCGTACCATGGTGGTTGAATAGAAACTAAACATTACTACATCTACTGACTATTCAGAGTCGAGGTCAACAGAAGGAAGAAGTCATAATTCCTTTAATGGGTACAGTGGTATTCAAGTTTCTCAAAAACTCCAATGAAATGACTGAATTCTTTCGAAATTATAAATTTTATGAATTTTCACAGTATGAAAAAACACTCTCTGCTTCGTTACCAATTTTCAATTAATTTAGTCATAACAGGGTCTTTGATTTAACAATATAACTTAAACCTTATCATGACTTAATTGGAAAGGTCCAAAATGGCATTTTTATTCAAAATCAAAGCGAATTATTCAATAGATTATCTCTCATAACTCTGGAGGGGCCCTAGTAGGTAGGTGGTATTAGGAAAAACTCAAAATCTGAATCTTCAATTCAAAAGAAATAGAATAGATAATACATTTAGAAAAGTCTCATAATCTCCCAAATACATGCAGCAAAGTAACGTTTGAACACACTGAAGTAAATCTTGAAACTGCATTCAACAGAGAGAACTAAATTTAATTTTCCAGATTGGTTGGAGGTTGTCTGAAATTCAGAGAAGTAAGAAATATATCTTATCACAAGAGGAAAATATATTTTGATGGATATATTAGACCAAGTTTTTTCTTGGCTTCTAAAAATGCTGCTAGCAATGTTTTGATATTGAGTGAAATAGTAAATACTTAATTTCCTTTTCTCCCTCAGATTCGAACCAGCAATCATTGAGTCATTTGATGTGTTAATATATTAATACTCTTAAACTGGAAAGAAAAAATCTTTTGATTGGCAGCATATAAATATCTCTAGGCACAAATAGTACAAGTAGCAAGTTCTGTCTAATTTGGGAACTCTCCATTCTCCAAAGAGGGTTCGAATTTACAAAAGCATGCAGCACTACACTACATGCGTTTGCAGTAATTATGAAAGGAAAAATATCTCTTTCCTATTGAAGGTAATATTTAGAAAATGAAATACTAAAATATAGAAGGGATATTCTTAGAAGAGAATATTAGCTACCAAGTACGGATCAGGGACTCCTACATTGATATTGTGCCATGTCGAAATAATTAGAAAAAGAAATATTAGTTGTAAAAATAATCAGCACATAGATGTAAAAATAATTAGTACATATGGAAAAAGCAGGCTGCCCCCCAGAAATATGAATGGTGAGAAATATAAAAGGGAAAAAATGGACAACTGTTAAACAAAAGCTTTTAAGCGAAAATGTTTTTTTAATTAAATAAATATAAATTATTTCAATTTCGATATAAATAATTGTAGCTCATTATAACAGCTTCATTCCCCGTAGACTATATAACATTTAAAGCTGCCCAATTCTAGTTTGGGAGCTGGCGAAGCCCCAGTTTAGTATACTTCATTTTGGTCAAAAGCTGTTTTGGAATAGAATGAATGAACCTCAATTTCTAAAGACAATTCATTTCATGTGAAATGCTACCAGTTAAATAGGGCTGTGTTGGTAGTGGAATGGGTCTCCACCCCATTATTTTTTTAGGTATTTTCTGGAAACATACATTTTTCAGAGATATACACAAAAGGTGGTAAGAAAGATGAAAACCCATCAATTTATATGAGAAAAAGTTTTATCCTCAGCTGGGACTGGAATTCTTCCAATTTCCAGTCCTATCCCTCTCCTTATTTCCTATTATTTCTTTTGTATTTTCACAACTTGGTCATAGCTGTATGAACGTGTGTGGGTGTGTATATATGTATACATATATATATTAATCGGGAGGTCCCGGGTTCGAGTCCCGGTCGTGGCATATTTTTTCCGTGAAATATACTATTCCCTTTTGTTCGTC
>WURS02474421.1:14308231-14323750 GCA_011762765.2 Rhinocypha anisoptera
CCTCCTCCCTTCTCCCCCCCCTTCCCCCAAACCAATTCACTGCCCCCAATGTTGCTATACCACCCACTTTGGGAATCACTGATCTAAAGCATCTCAGACCTATGCATACTCCGAGAAGTAAGTAATAGCATGTTGGTAGCAGAGCTCCCATTCCCGAAAAGTCCACAATTTGAGTACATATCTTGTTTACAACAAGGGAGAGAACCAAAGGCAATAGCTGTTTAGTGTAAGAGTTTTTGGATGAGAGAACACTTTAAAGTTTCCCTTAAAAATATGTAGCTGCCTACAGGATGTTTCAAATTGGTGCAATGATGGGATTTCTCATTTATAAGTAGTAAATTGATTATACTTTTGCCAAATTAATTACGATTTTGTCCCCCTTGAAATTTTTTTTATTTTGCCAAATTGAGGCTTCCCCCCACCATGTCAATATTTGTACATATTTATGAATCTACCGTATAAGTCCTGTTAAACTTAATCAAATGTTACCATCAATAACAAAACTTAAATCCTCACCGACTGTGAGCCATACCTGAGGCTGGAGTCTCACAGTAGGTCAAGATGCTACAGCCTTTGGCAAATGATATAAAAATCGCTCATTATGCAGGAATCCCTCCCTACACCGTCATTATTGTCATTGCAGTCAATAATTGGTGCGTTAAACATTGAATGAGGCAACGGAAGTGGTGACAAAATTCAACAGAATCATCAGAAGTGCACATCTCCCCAGTCAGATTTATATTGTGTTCCAGTTTGTAGCACTGACCAATATTTCTCTTTTCCAGGTATGGGTAAGATCCCATTGAAGTGTAAGATAAAAATGGAGAAGAGTGAATCAAGGGTAGAATGTGGGTAGAAAGCAGTGATGGCTTAATATGATATTCGTGAACAATGAAAATTTGAAGAATGATAATATGCCATGAATACGTATGTGAAGGTCATAGTATCTGAGAAATGTCCTGCAAGGAATGTACCATGGTAGATAAATATAAGCTATTTTTTTGTAATAACATTCATCATTGTATTTCAAATGTTCAGAGGAATCGGATTAAGAATTTTACTCATTTTCTTCCATATATTTGAATAACCAATTTATTATGATAGATTTCACTATGCTATTCCCGAAATCTGATTGTAATTTTTTTAACCGTAATGTCTTCTACAGTGAGGCACAAGAGCACTAAGCTTTCCCCTCCCAGGGATTTAATTTCCTCCAGGGTGATATCATAGTGGGTGGAATGACTGTGGTGAACAAGAATCACATGTGTGGGAGTTGGTGTTCTCCCAGCGCAATATTCTAGTGAAACCTTCGTGGGTTTTCCACCAGATGAGGGTTTCAGTTGTTAACTCTGCCAACACCCTGAGGACAATGATGGAATTATCCATTAAAACGTTGGCAACTGAAACCCTGACCCGGTGGAAAGCCTGCAAAGACTTCATCAGAAGGATCATGTGACTCTACCTCATCCACTAGGGCTCTCATCCCTCCTCCTTTGTGGCATTATATTGGACCAAACATGTGGTCCTTTTTACCCCCTTGGGAGTATAGGTAAGGTTTCCAACCAGCCAGTTAGTGCAGCATTATCTCTGCTGAGCAGGCTCATAAGACTTGGCTCAGAGTCTCCATCTTGGCCTTTTCTAAAGACCTGGCACCCTTTCTAGAAGAAGAGGGGTGGTAATAGACCACATATTAAGGCACAAGAGTTAAGTGAATACCATATTGGAAGGGACTATAGGATCGAAGAATCCTAGAGGTAGACCAAGGATGGCATATGAGAAACAGATAATGGAGAATGTATAAAGTTAGGAGCTGCAAAGGTATGAAGAGTCAAGTAGGTGATGGGATAGCTTGGAGATCTGCATTATATGAACCAATCTTTAGACTAAAAACAGCTTGGTGATCAGTAAGGTGACTGAGCACCATCCGATTGGTTATGCTTCTTTTATTTGATAACCAATGAGGAAGAACCATTGAAGAATTACTCTGAAGAGCCTTGATAAGGAATCTTAGTATGGTAGTACTCTCACGATAAGAAGGGTGTTGTTTGATGAGACAAATTAATGGAGAATGGTAGAGTCAGGAACTACAGGGGTGGGAAGGTGGCTGCTTGGTTTTATTTTTTTAAGAACTTCTGAAAGCCAATCTTTGGATTGATAAAATATGGTGATAATCGAAGAGCCAGCAATGAATCTACGTCACCCCAAGACTTAGCTTCCCCAACCCGCATATATATTGCTCATGACCCACTTAATTAATAATATTAGTTTTACTACTTTGTATATTTGCACGAACAAATATAAAATTACTTGACTGTTTTTATGATAGTCATCACCTGGTCTAGATCCAGTTGATGAAGATTGTCCTCAAAACTGGTCTTGTACTGCTAAATTTGTTTGTGGAAATACACAAAGCATTATAACCAACATTGTTTATCCTGTAAATCCACCAAGTGACAGCCTCCTTGGTGAATTTTATGACCCACTAGTTTGGTTCTCTCTCTCAGACAATGAAAGTGTTCCTCCCTAAAAAAATGTCTTCTAAATTACTGTTATTGCTGATCTCGTAATGTCATGAAAACAAACTGTTATAGCCATTGAAGATATGGGGATAACATATTCAGGAATTATGCAGACATGACAACAAAAAGCCAAGTTTTATTAATATAGTACTGGGGTAGTGGGTCGAGAAGGTTAAAAAGTGTAGTTATCTTTTCCCTTATTGTGTCCCACGTGGAACATGCTGTGCTAGATTATTCTCCGTAATATTTCTTGAACGAGTAAGGTCTATTCACTAAAATCTGTTTTAACTTTGTAGGCAACAATTCCAAAGTGACCATATTTATAGTTTCAAATTCCCTGTGAATAGGCAAACTTTTCATTGTTCTCTTTTATTATTATTTATTTCTTCACATCTCAATGCAGCTTGATATTTTATCTTCTTTTTAATAGTGATAAACAATCAATTCTACATTTTTTGTAATCATTTTTTCTTGTTGTTTGTAGATCAACCTATCAAAACTCTCATTAATGATGCCAAAACATTTGGGCAGTATTTGCATTCTCGTCAACCACCAATTGAATCACTAGAATTGACTGCTAAAAAAACAGAGTTGGCCAGGCAAATTGAATTCAAAGGTGGGCTTAAAATGTAATATATGTGATGGAAGATTTGTATGCTAAATGTATTTTGTTAATGAATTAAGAAACAACTTCTGTAATGTTTTAAGTTCATCAAAAACTTTAAATTGTTTCAACAGAAGGAATTGATGAAAGTTCATTGGGCGATGAAGAAAGGAACCAACTAAAGCAAATTAGAGAGCACCAATTAAAAATTTTGATTAACCAAAGAGTATATAATTGGAAAGATATTGATTATGATGACTATAAAAGCAAAGTATATCTTTGTGCAAGAAGTGCCTCTAATTATGCTGTTCTCATGACAGTTTTTAATGAATTGAAAATCAAGGACCCTACTTTTACCCCTAAGACATTATTTGATTTTGGTTCAGGTGTAGGCACTGTGACATGGTAAGGAAGTCCATCTAGTTGTGATTTTTTTCCTTATTGCATATGTTAGTTTTAATTAACATATACATAAATATAAACATAGATTTACATTTTCATCAATGTTTCTTCCTAGCTTTAAATCTTGTCAAAATTTCTTTCTTCCTTTCAAAGATGATGAATGAGTGATTTGAATGGTTCTTTTGTTAGCATCAACATAGAAATTAAAAAATCAAAGCAATCATTGTGATGGTGGATATTAAAGTAATTATCAATTTGAATTATGTGTTAAAATGATAAGATTTAATTAAATATTGCATGTTTGATTTAAATTTTTAGGGCCGTGAGAAACTCATGGGATACTGTGAGTGAGTATTTTTGCGTTGACAAATCTAGTCACATGAACGAACTGGCTGATCTAATTCTTCGAGATGGAAATGTGAACAATGAACTTCCTCTTGCTGGAATTTTTTTCCGGCAGTTTCTTCCATCCACACAAGTTGTAAGATTCTTGTCTTTCCTCAGAATTAATTAAATAACTATTTTTTTATCTAAAGTGTTTGATTATGATTTTTTTACAAATATTTACAATTTTTCAGTTAAAGTATGATCTTGTTGTTAGTGCCTTTTCTCTGTTGGACCTTCCTACGTCACAAAACAGACTACAGACAATCATCAACTTGTGGAACAAAACTACTGGCTATTTAGTATTAATTGAAGATGGCACAATAGCTGGCTCTAAGGTGAGAAATGAAATTAAGAAGTTAAATTTTACATATCCTCTTCCTTAAAGTCTTTTAAGTCCCTCATTGCTCTTATATTCTATATATTTTCATGAGACCATACGGGTAGCAGCAGTCTTATGGATTCTTTTTTCTGCACATTTATTTTTAATACTTTAAATTGGGAAACTTCTGCATATAAATAATCATATCTAGTGCATTTAGCCACATAAAGAAATTAGAACTCATCCAGAAAAAATAAAAATTGTGGTTAATTGAAACATTATTACTTGAAACTAATGTAATTTCCTTTAAAAGAATGATTTAATAATGCATAACTATGAATGCTTATACTTCTATCTAACCTACTGTAGAAAGCAGTTTTAGATTATCATTTGAAACGGCTTGATGTTTTACCTGTCATATACCAGCATCACCAATTAATTTTTCTTTTCAGTACCATTAGAATTCTGAGGTTAAAAAGCTTACTATGAATGAGATGTGAAAAGCATGCATGCTATTTCACTTTCACAAACGTGCTTACTAGGAAACTTTTGCATAAACAAGATAAGTAGGCAGGAAGATCATTCCGGCTGTCAGATTCCTCATTACTGCTTTACAGCATCCATGGAAAAATTGTACTAACATTATTCTAATGCCCAAATTATTTGTTGGACCTCATTAACCTTATCCCATACAATAGTCCCCATCCCTTTAATAGTTCACTACTTGAATACCTCTGATTACCTTTATTGCATCTTGTGCTTTTTCTTTAAGACCCTCATATTTACTACTTTTATACATGCCATAAGCATTTGCAGAGTCTAAGTAATGCCCTCCTTATACATATTTGGTTTTATTATAAATTATTGGGATTGTGAGTGGACACGTTTCTCTCAAAAAATTTATGCTGACATTTCATATTGTTTATGTATTACTAGTATGCACATAAGGTTTTAATTTGATAGATTGTCTCTATATGGTCCTAGAAATCATTTTTGGGAATTTCTTGCAAATATCTTAAGATCACTATCATATGTCAAATTAATTTTGTATTTTATATATATCTTCTCTTTTTTCCATGTATTTGATTTAGTGAATATAGATAATTATATTTTTTTACTTTTTTCATTCCATTTTTCTGGTGCTTAACTTAGAGATTAATTATAGCAATGTTGACTTTATTGCTTCATACAGGTTTGCTTTATTGCTTCATACATGCTTACATTCTCCAATTCATGCTCGAGGAGTCATCCCTAGCAATAAATTTTGTTTAAAATTCTGAGCTCGGATTAATGGGTTAATGTTATCATGTTTGTGAATAAGTTTCAGGTTGACTCCTGAACTGTTTCCTCAACCCTTTCATTTATGAGTAAATGTATGTCGTTTTCATGTAAATGTGAAAGAAATTTTTAGATTTAGGGTTCAACCTACTTTATTTCAAAATTCATGTTAGCTTATAGTAAACATTGTCATTTCAAGGTTCTGAATGAAGCTCGTGATCTCATTCTGGAGTTTGGGGCTAGTTCAAAGAATACTACAACTGTTGCAGCTCATGTTGTCGCTCCTGTAAGTTTCACTGTTTCATAATTAAGATTTATCCATAGCTTATGCTGATGAAATACATGACAGAAAATACCTATTTATTTATAGGTTTTGAGCTTTCGTCGTACCCTACCATCCAAATAATAGGTTTTTGTAGGAGATGAAAAATTTTAAAAAAGGGCCATTTAAACAGAAATAACCCTCCTTTTTCTGAGAAGATAATTAGAGATTTGAGTGCCAAATAAATTTGAATCCTTGTGACATGGGGTATTGCTGCAAAAATGAGATTTCAATTGCTTTATTCCAAGCTCCTCCACTATGCTTCAAATACCCTTTGCTTGGAGTTTCAACAGATTTTTAATATTTGGCATTGCTTAGCAAAAATCTTAGCATAAACTTCAGTCCTACTGGCTAGCCTAGTGACTCCAAAAGTCTGTGGGGAAACTGTTGCCCCAAGAAGAGACTAATGGTTCGAGATTAATATATGTTGTCTATTAGTTTACTGAATTTTGATGAAATATCAAAATCAAGCTTAAACATAAAACTCTTATTGGTTTTTATTATTGGTTCGTTATATATAATTATTTCGGTATCATATAATATCGGTTTATATACTGTAGCTGGTCAACAGCATGTCCTTATGGATAATAATTTTTCAATGTTTTTAAAGTTTTCAACCTTGTTGATAAATAATATGTGGGGTAATATTCTATAGAAACAAATACTGAGTCTCGATGTATCTCATTTTACAAACTTGTACCTCATTTACCTAACTTGATGGAGAAATGCTGTCCAAGTTGTTCAATTACTATGGGGTACTTAAGATATCACTCTAAAGATTATCTCCTATATGGCTCTTAGAATGGCATATACCACTAAGAATGGTACACCCAGAATTCATATTACTCATTTTATTGGCCAACCAATTGTCCACTCTGGTGATTTCAGTAGTAAATTTGATAGTTCTTCTTAATAGTCTATAAGGTCTACCCTAGGGTACAAATATAGTCTACATTTTAATCAATAGTTAAAGAGTCCGACCAAGTAAAAATGGTCCTGGGTGAAAATTCCTGCACACCCCCTCTCTGTCCTCAGTTATCCCCACTCCGGGCTCCTTCCTTTCCCTTCTGTGCTTTCCCTGCCAGTGCCACGTCATTGTAGTTGCCAGCTCTTGTAGTTTCAGTTCTCTCCGTACCCCACAGTGTGGAAAACTTACAACACTGTTTGCCTCTCCTCCAGTGTGTGAGTGAGAGATTAAAGAAGGGGAGGTAAAGCTGGGAGAGGTGGTAGGCACTCATAGCTCCACCCACTGTTCACTGACAAGGACCATTTCTAAGCAGTCAGACTATAGCTCAAACTCATATTTTAGGAAATTTATAAAAATTATTTCGAAAACCTCACCTGAAAGTCTCATCTTTAATATAATTCAATGTGTAAAATGTCTGGTGACATACTTGTTTCGTTTAAGAGATTTTGTATGACTAGGTTTGAAAAAGTTTCAAACATTTATTTTAAGAAAATGACTAATAGCCTTATGTCATTTTAGTGTCCACATGACCTTACATGTCCCAAGGTAAAAACCAGGACGCCATGCAGTTTTCCTGCCAAATATATAACAATTCCATTTGGAGCTGTTCAAGAAACTAGGAAAGCTCTGTACTCGTATATAGTACTGAAAAAAGGTATTTATCCTTGATAAATGTAGCTTTCTAAATATTTTGAAGATGTTATAAGATTCCATGCTATTTATGTGTTATAATTATGAAGCTAATTCATATTAACTACAGGCAAGATTTCTTTTATAGGACCTAGACCGAAGGATGACCTACAATGGCCAAGACTTATTCAACCAGTTCTGGTAAGGCCACGGCATACAATCTGCAGATTGTGCTGTTCCAGCGGACAACTTGAAGAAATTATCTTTACTTCCTCAAAACATGGAAAGTATGTTCCTTATATTTTTGGGTTGAAAGATATGCTTTTAATATGAACTATCAAAATAGAATTAAAATGTCCCAATCTTGTTTTATTTAAAATATTTTAGTCATTTACTTTTGGCATATATGGGGATCAAATTTTTAACATCTTTCTACTTGAATTCTTTAATCTATTTTTTTCAGATTTACTTACCACTGTGCTCGTGCTAGCAACTGGGGTGATTTGTTACCAATGGAATTGTCAAAAGATGAATTGAATGAATGAATTAAATTCATTAAAAGCCTTATTTTTTCATGATGTCTCATCAGCTCCACCATCCTTCTCGTTCAAAATTGAAGTTTGCTTCTTGCCGTAAGACTTCTTTGTGAAAAACTATGACATAAGAATTGCTGTGCTCCTAAAGTGTATTAGAGGTGAAGATCTACCTGTACAATATATAAACGCATCACTAAAACATTACAGTATTTCTTTCATAAGGCATTAGCTTCCTCTTCAACTATTGTATACATAATACATCTACATATCATAATATTAAGACATTTTCATCTCATGGCATGTAAATGACTAGAAGTCTTTTTTTATATATATAAAATGTTTCATACTTCAATGTTTCAGGGCAAACTTGTGCAAAATCACTGCTCTACATGAAATCATAATTTATACCATATGACTCCAGTGTTTCTAATAGGTACCTAAAACAGGGTCGTGGATGTAAAATCAGTTATGAAGATTTCACAGGAATTAATGCACATACAATCACTCCCTACTTTTTGGCACAAAAATGTCAGAAATCCAGGGATAATCAATAAACAAATTAAAACTTTCATTAATGCTTATGAGCAACCAGATTATCTCAGAACTGCTGAGTGATTACACAAATGTTGTACTTTAAAATCCCTTACTTATTCAGTCTGACCTACAGAATTAAGAAACCTAATTTACATAGCGACACAGTACTGTTCTCGGGTACCTAAGTGGGCTTAGTAGAAAGATTTTATGGTACATAAAGGCTACCTACACAATTGAAATATGGGAATTGCATGAGAAGGCATTAACTCTATGTAGATAGGCATTACTGCTCCTTTTGAAGAGCTTCCTATTCAAAGTTAAAATCTTTCACATATTTTTGTCTTTGAATGTGTTTTTTGTAATGCTTCATGATATGTATATACCTACTAAGTTTTCATCAGTGATATACTATCCATTGAAAATCATTTGCTGGCTTTCAATGTGGTTCGTATTGGGAGTAAATTCATAATCAGCAAACCACAGACGGCATTCCCTCAATTGGCATGTTTTCCCAAGAATGGAATTTCAGTAGTGCATAATCCATTGTTTCAGCAGAATTGGAGTAACACTATTATATAGTTTAGATTAATATATGTAGTATTTACAGTGAATTGGGAATATAATATGCATTTTTATTTATTTTGGGTTTATTCGTGTTTCATGGTTTTATATACTTAAAGGGTAAAAGAATCGTCAAGGAAAAAAGTCATTCACATGGTCAAAATTTAAATCTTTATCACTGAATGCTGGTAACTTTGTCTTACCTACTTTTCTTATCTATGTAAAAAAAAGGTAAAAGTCTATGTAAAAACATTATTATGCAGAAAAAAAAACCTATAGGAAAGGATGCGTAGAAAGATTCTTAGGTTTCCATCTGGGTGAAGACTATGTGTACTGACGTTTCGATGGCCAAGTCATCAGGGTGTCTGAAGATGATTGCAGACTCAGCCATCGAAATGTCGGTGCACATCAACACCTTCACCCGGATGGAAACCTGAGAATCTTTCTATGCATCCATTCGCTGGGAAAACCTCAAATCATTTTATAGGGAAGGGTATTTAAATTCATTATTACTTAAAATATTTCAGAACTGCAAAGGTTGAAAAATAAGAAAAAAAGGTTTCTATCATTATAACAGGTTTAGATGATTTTACATTGAATTGTAAATTGCAAAAGGTTATTCTAACACTAGTTCCAGCTCTAGCTCCAGAAAAATATGATCACACTCAAAATATTAGCTGGGAAGTTTCATATTAGGAGTTAAAATCTATTTTGTTAAAGTGACAAACTAAAAGCCATTGGCAAGAACTGAAGTAAAATGCTTATGTCCACTGAATGAATTTTATTGCAGGAGAAAAAATTAAATCGCAGAATAAATCATAGTGAAAACGCTCTATCCCCAGGGAAGGCTGATGAGTAATTGAGGGGTATATCCACATTTCCAATGGTGTCTTTTAGTTCTTGGGCAAAGCTAACCCTAAAGTGCACCTACAACCCTTTACTTAAAGCTGTAATTAATAGCAATTACATAACTATGAAAACATAAACATTTTTGTTTTTGGAGAGTATAATTTTAGAACATTTTATATCATAAATTATTTTTCATAATTAAGACAGTAATGTTTCAAAAACATTATTTACATGGTCACTTAATACATTTACAAAATGTTGCAACCCTGAGAATTGTCATACAAATGAATTTTCCCCTTCAACAGATATTGAAGGAAAAGTTTTTTTAAAAAGCTACAATTAAATCATTTATTCAATATAATAATTTAATATATTCTTTTTAATTCATAAAATATCCTTTCTCTAGTAAGTCACATGAATTGCTGCTTGACTTTACAATATTTAAACTGTAGCACCTAGTTTAGCAGGTGTTAATCAACAAAGAGCTGACTTCTGAAAACCTAACACATTAATCAGATATAACCTCATCTTAATTTTATCCAGTCTTCAGACTTTTAGATAAAATGTGCCACAATCAACTGCATAACTTTGGCTTTGATGTTACATCTCATAGAAACCATGAAGTTCACATATTATTTATAATGCTAAAGACTAAAAATGTACATCAACTTACCAACAGCTTGATAAAGTAATTTAATTAGAGTAATCATTTACATCAGCACAACAAAGGTTAATACAGAACCTCCCATAATAAATACTGTTAATTTAGGCATTTCAGTTCACAAAACATACTTAGTAATCTTGATTCCATCCTTCAGGCATATCTAAAATGGCAACAGTTAATGGAAACATTTTTTTATGAGTGGCAGATTTCTAAGCAATGTGAGAAAAGGTGAACCATTCAATTTGAAGAATTTACTTAAGCAAATGGTTATGAACCCAAGTCATAGTGAACAAATGTATATTAAAGTATCATCTTGAATTAATTACAGCACCTTTTAAAAACACCATTTATGAATGACATTTTAACAATTATAGGGAAAGTGAAAAAATATGCTTTTATAAACTAGAATGTGATTTTGTAGTATGAAAAATTATTTACTAATTGTTCAAAATTACAAAAGCATTTGATGATGTCTTTACAATGCATTTTTTAAATTACCAAGATAAGAAAGCTCATAAAAATCTTTGCTTAGTATTGAGATTTTCGTAATAAATGCTGTGGGTTCCCAGGAAATGTTTTGATTCATATTCATTATGGGATCCTAGGTAGTCAAAAATGGCCATAATAATGTGGTAGCCCAATTTCACATGAGATATCTCTATGACTAAACATATTTCATTGCCATCCCTTCACATATGAATTAAAAAATAAAGGTTTTCCAATATTTACTTTTTAAATGTAATTCCTTTCCATTATGTTACATCTTAAATAGATACACAAGAATGATTTGTACACATTGTTTATATGTACCTGATAAATTGATATAGGCATTGTTTTAAGCCCTGTACAATTTTCTCTACCATACAAGAACTTTGTGCTACCCATTCTCAACTTGTTCCAATAGAGAGAAATCATGTATGTTGTAGTGACCATGTATTGCATTATGATCCTAGAATCAATGAAGCATTAGAGAAGGTGCTTATCTTATTAACCATGACTTTTAATAAATCCACAAAACATGGTACATATGGGATTTATGTGGTGTAGTGTCCCATAAGAAGTTTCTGGGAAGACTCAGGTAGACAGTGCTATAACAAATGCCAAAATTCCAAATTGAAATTTTTTATTTAAATTACTGCAAGCTTATAATAAACATTTTTGTTGTTATATACACTGTTTTGAGCTGACAAATTATTGCAACATCTTTCAATGTAAAATAAAGTAAAATTTTCAGGTTACATTTCAAGGTTCAAACTAATAAACTTTCTACAGCAGAAATTTTAATGATACAAGATATTTGAGTAACTCTTCTGAATAATAAATCATCTTGGGGCTCAAGTATATCAATGGTAAATAAATATTAGCATTTTAACAGTATAAGTTGGATCTTTTCATATACCATCTTCACGAATACTTTTTAAGCAATGCTAAAATTAAATTAAAAGATTGCAGGATAAAATGTTTTACACTAAATGTTATATCAATGATAGACATTTTCCATGCAAAGATAATAACCTAATGAATGCAAGGTTTGGTTAATGCAGAAATACTACTCCCTACGAATAATAAGCAAACATTATTGAAGCACACAGTTTTTATAAACTTAAAAGAAGTAAAGCACACAATCTTGAGAAGGATAAATATTTCAAACTTGTTAAATTACAAATCATCCATACTGCTACAACATACTGCAGCCTCTCTCAAATTTAGTAGAAACTGGAGGGAACATAAAGAGTCAGTAACAGTTAACTCCATCATAATAACATTTGCAACACTTTAAAAATTAATCACTATTTGTCACAAAGAAGTACGTATGCACTTAACACTGCACCATGTTTCAAATCGTGATTCAAAATGTACAACCTCTTAGCACACAAGGCTTAAATAAAATATCTTGAATAATATATATTCAGTACAGCAAAAAAACCTTACCTTAATTCTTAATACTATTGGAGATAAGAGCACAGAAAGATGATATATATACCTATAGTCTCCATAATCATCAAGATGTGTAGCCAATTTGTTAATATGCAAAAATGAAAGTATTGCAAGGAAGGTATCCAAGGAAAGTAATCTTGGGTGCTTACTTAATTATGATGCATGGGATAGTTTTATTTAAAATTTTAAAAGGCCTTGCTTAACGGGGCCTTGTGATGAAAGAAACTCCATTGAAACAAACTTCCATTAACCCATTAGTGTCTGAACATCCTTAAAAAAAATGGCAAGCCCGGAATGTGAACAAATAAGGCATTAAAACATAAAAAACGAATGCTCATCTACAGGTTATATTTTCATGTTAAACTGTGGCCTTGCAGCACAAGTAATTAGTGAGTGGTGTGCATCACAATGACTCATATAACATAAGCAACTGCCTATTTTCGCAATTGGCAGAATCTTCAATTTTTTTACTCCAGGTAGGTGTGGAGTGGATATGGGCTAGAGAAGAAAGAGAGCTTGTAATGAACAACTTTTTACAGCTTGCAGGCATTTCAATACTCCTCTTCATCATTTGGCTGGTTCGCCACATCACCATCGTCCTCGGGTGCAGCAAATCCATCCTGGAATGGGAATGATCAAATTATCCACCACTCCCAGGGACTATATCAATATGATGCAGACCACAGACGCTGAAACACTACTTGTCATACTAAGTTGAGGAATCAACTACATTAAAGGCTAGTAATAGCGTAAGAACCCTGATTTGCCCACAGAAAGTTTTAACATGATTATGTTGTAATTAAAAAACATGAAAAATTTCACCATGAAATCAAAATCTGACTGTGAAGGAACGGATTTTTTCATTTGAATATTATGCAACAATTAGCTGTCTTCAGGCAAAGAGAGTGCAAAAAAATCATCTGTTTCCTGGACCTTGATTTTTAAGCCAAAACATGTGCTAAATGAAAGTTTATGATGAAATACTAATCATAGAAAATTTTCATGTTGACTCCATATCTCAGTTCTGAGACGTGAGGGGACAAAGTAAGATAATAGAACTGTTATAGTTCTCCCCGCCACACACCCTTGCGGTGGCTTGCAGGGTAATGAGTAGAAGAAGTTCAGTTTCGTAAAAACACAAGAGACTTTTAAATGGTTGAAAGATGGTAGTGTTAAACTTTCCTATTCTCCTACTTTGACTCCTCATATCTCAGAATTGAGATATGGACTCAACTTGAAACTTTTCTAAGAGTAGTATTTTATCATAAACTTTCATTTAGCACACATTTTGGCTTCAAAATCGAGGTTCAGAATATGAGATTTTTGGCCCTTTTATGCTGTCACTCTTTTCATGAGATGATGCAAGAAGCTCCTGCACCCAACCCACAACATTGGTAGTCCCACAAGTAAATCACACTCATTGAGCCAAAGCCTAGGATATGGATGGCAAACTTTTTCATAAATGAATTCAGAATTCCATGAAATGAGCAACTACTTTTCACCATAGGACCAACTAGAGCATGAGTTGGAAATACAGAATATTTGTGCCATCATAGGCTTACATGCTGATAAAACAGTCCCTGTGCCACATGGATGCCTCCATGGTCTAGGAGTATAAGATCTTGAACTTCAGAACAATATAGAAATAAAAACACTTGGTTGTATTCCACCATATATTTTATAAAACTCTACCAGTTTCGACCTTTTCAGGTCATTCTCAAGAGGTTTTCTAACAGAAGGAGTATAACAGCAAATGCATAGTTACATACTTAGATATACATAGTTATGTACTATTAAACTTATCCTTGAGTCAAAACTACTTCTCTTTTAACAGTGTTTTCTTCCAGCAAGTTCATGGCCTAGCAATGGGATCACCCCTTTCCCCTATCTTAGCAGAAGTCTTCATGAACCACCTGGAGGATAAACTTTTTCAAACAAAACACCCCCTTCTCAAGAACTTAATGTACTATTACCACTATGTTGATATCATTTAACTCTGGACAGGTAAGGAAAGACAATTGAATCTATTTCTTCCTTTTCTTAATTCATTACACCCTTCAATCTCATTTACCATGGAGGTTGGCCTAAACCAGATAAACTTTTTAGATTTAACTACATATATCCTTAATTGACTCAAGCCATAAGTTTTTTATTTACTGAAAGAATACTTTCACAGATGCCATTATTCCTAATCATTAAATCCATCATCATTCCCACAAAATGGCAGCTTTTCATTTTCTGCTACACTGTCTCCTATCCATCCTTCTCTCCCCTGATGATTTCTCCATTGACTTAAAAAACCATAAAATGTATTGCTAGAAACAATGGCTACAATTGATCCCTTGGTAGATAAACTTTTAAACTGCTTGCAACGTAAACAGGTTATAATCCAATCCATTGCCCTTTCCGAGACCCCCATTCCTGATTCTAAATGCGTGAAGTTACCCCTTCATACATAATTTAACTTATAATATCATTAAATTCTATCCTAAAAATAAGTTTAAAATATCTTTTTATAGCCCTGTGACTCTCCAGAAATTGTTGTTTAACTCCAAAAATAAGGTTAATAATGGTGACAAAAGTGATGTGTACCTTTTGAAATGTGATATGCCTGGTTGTAATTATTTTTAAAATGACCAAACCGGAAGGGAAATGGGTGTTAGAACTTCTGAACATTCAAAATCTTTTGTTATTGGTGATAAAAAGTCCGTGTTCGCAAATCACCTTATTGATGAGGATCATTCCTCTGATTTTACTCCGAAAGTGACTTGTGACAAGGACATGAAGCTCAACTTTTTAGAAAGCTTTGAAATTGTTTATTATTTTAATGTCCATGGTCATAGCCTGTTGAATGACCTTATACCTCTAACTCCCTCCCCATTGTTCTCTGTTCAAGTTCCCCCACATCCACAGCTCGGTTATTCACCCTTGAACCTATATTCCCCTGCCGGGTTCCCCCCCCCCCCCCCCCCCCCCCCCCCCCCCCCCTTCCACCCCCACCTCCCCCCC
>WURS02474421.1:14323850-14334891 GCA_011762765.2 Rhinocypha anisoptera
AATCAGAAGCTCTACTGCTGTTTTAGGGATTAGGAATAAAATACTATTCACCGCGACATTTTACTCCATCGAAGGAACCAAATGTTATTTTTGAACAACAAATTAAACTGTTTAATTTCAAATCTTAGCACATAATTTGATTGTTATTTACATGTCTGATATCATTTCATAGCACTGCTGTAACACATAAAAGATTAGACAGGTCAAAAAAGAGCAAATGGATATTTTTTGTGATTATTAGGAACCACCGATTTTTTAGTCCCGTGAACTTCGTAATAATGAGTGTCTACTGTATATTATTTTTGTCTGAATCTTTGATGTGCGTTGTCTAGCTAATTCATATACAATTTTTTGTGCTCGTATACCCTTTCCAGTTATAACATAGGAATTATTATGTTCTTCTTGAAGTTGATTAACATATCTCCTCTTGTGTATATCTGGTTAAAGAGCTTAGTCAATGAGCCCATATTATGAATATAAGGAAACAAAATTAATGAAATAAAAATTAACTTGATGAATAAGAAGTTGTTTCATAATTCAAAGAGCTTGCAAAAATGGTTTTACATTAGGGCTATGGCAATATTTTACAGGTTTTGGAAAATTGACTTGTTTTCATGAATTCAGTATAATAATAACACTGTCTAGAGATTGTATAAAAATGGTTACAAATGAGCCTGGATGGTATAAAACAGGCATAAAAATATACATACATATAAGGAATCTAGAATAAAATTTTTAGAATGGTATTATTTATCGTACTACTATTCTTCTACAGAATAAGATTTTTACTGCTGAAAAATTTGTAATAATAATTAAAAATGTACTTCATAATTTTATCTTCTCAGGCAATGTATGTATTACAAATTTTAATACCATCTCTACTGGACCCCATAGTCCATTTAGAGAACTAGTTGTGATTTCTAATTATTATTACAGACTTCATGAATTAAAAATTAATAAAATTGTTAAAAGTAAAATTAAGAAAAGAGAATTGTTACTACTTACTTCGGTAGCATATAGAATATCAAGAATTTTCGTCACCAGTGTATTATCTGTTCCTTGTACATCACTTTCCTGGCACATAACTTCTATGTCTCTCAGCTTACCAAAATAAAAGTCCCTCTCCTTTTCTAAACCTTCAACAGTTAATTTCATATCTAGCAGCTGAAGTAGAAAAATAAATATTTGTTACAGGATAAATAAAATTTTTGAGAGACCAAATATTTTTTCGAGACGAAACAAGTGTTCATATCATACCTCTGCTGCTAATTCATCCACTTTTCCATTATCACTTTTTTGGTTGGTTCTCATGGGGTTAGCTCTAGGATTTGCCTGAGACTTTGGAACTATATTAAAACAGAAAGAAATGTTATTGGACATTGGTGTCACATAGAAATTCCAAACTAAAGCAACAAATGTTGAAGAGAGAAGATTTAAAGATTTTTTAGACCAATCACCAAAACATTGTCAGCATAAACTTCAAATGATCACCCCCATCATTATTCATTCGCACGGGATTTTTTTTTTTAAACACAAGAGCCCTGGTTGAAAATTGAAGGAGAAAATAATTAACACAAATTACGGATCTGTCACATTCACCACCTACATGCAATGTTAGTGCTTCGCATGCAACAGGTAATGCTCCACTACAATGATGGCATACCTATCACTAATACAGAACAAATGCTGGGAACATAGCCAAGTGGCAAAACATTTCCACAAAGCGCTTTCCGAGTTGCTTAATTGCAAGCTACCATTAGAACCATATGCAAACGGCTTACATAATCACTATAAAAGGCCAGTATTAAATCTTTCAAAAAACATGAACAGTAAACCTTTTAGAAATTAGGAAAACTAATATCCCCACCTTCCATATAACAAGCTAAGGAAAGTAGCAATAGACACTACTGAGGGCAAGATATGTAAAATACTTTCTGTGCCAAACTAACAAAATTAAATGAGCCAAAAGTGACGGCAGAGAAAAGCCATTTTATTAAATCCGCATTACTTAAACATATACTTTCACCCAAAATAAGCACACCCTGTTTAATTGAACTTGGAGTGAACCAATTAGGGTCAAGACAGACCACAAATAGTATATTAGACAACTTTTCATATATATATATCTGCACTGAGTTCCCTTTAAATATTTTGAAAGTGACAGGGCAATCCTGAACGTCGATAGCTGTAATTACTAAAACAACTTGAACAAGTAACAGGATGAAGCAAGATATTAGACTTCTGGCAACTCATTTTACTAATGGCAACAAAATTTGTTCTATGATTATTTTCCATGTTATTGGAATAGTTATCCTCTAAACCCAAATGTAACCAAGCCTGGGTTTTAATGATTTTCATCTGTCCCACTCTCTTAGTAGTATTTCCCAATTGATTAATAGCGTTTATTAAGAAACATTCTCTGATATCATAAAGTGAAGACTTATGACTTCTAGCCCTAATACTAACTTAACTCTTTATGTTAAGAATGAGAATTTGAAAACTTTAATCTCAGAAATAATTATGATATGATAAATATAAATATATATTATCTGCTGATTTAAGGACACAATAATTCTCAAAAAAACTGAACAATTGATGTGATGCCTCAGAATACAATTTTTTTAAATCACCTCCTTCAGTGTGCTGGATCTATTCGTAAGTATACTTCATACCATGCAGTTACGAGATGAGAAAAAGTACTTTCATTTAAAGCTTTCATTCAATAACTCTGGAACAAATTCACAAAAAATATATAAATTAAAATTAACCCAATTGGAGCAGCATAAATATCTCTATTAAATTTACTAAAGAAAATAGATCAAATTTCATTACTGAGCTGGAGCATCCCATCACTGAGATAAATACTTCAATTTTAAGTGAGTGAGTAGTTACTTAAGTGTATATATATATATGCAAGATAGTGAGAATATACTTTAATGACTTAAGTGAAAAGTAGAGACCAAGATGAACATAAAGAGTCATCCATATGATAGAAACCTGACACCTCAGCCTACATCAAAACATTAAAAAAAAAATCCTTCACAATAAATCAAAGAACCAAAACTAACAGTTTACTCAAAAACAACAAATTATTCTCTCCCCCATAACAAACAATACTTTCAAATATATCATGAAAATTCACCCGCTCGTGCTGTTGGACGTGACATTGGTGGCACGGTGGCAACGTTTCCTGTGGAAGTTAGTGAACCACAACTGAAGGTTGAGTTGCCGTCCCTGTTCCCTGTGGGTTTCTTGACGCCAGTTTGATTAAGGCCTTTGGGAGCTGATGCCCCACCTCCCCCTAGAACCTCACAGTTTCGCATCGCCAGTGCATCATACTCCATTCCACCGTAGTTGGCATCAAAGAACTTCTTGAACCACTGCAGAAACTCAAAGTTGTCTTGGAAGCGCCCTTTCACCAGCCGGTCAATTGGCACTATCTGAGAGGTGATACATGACAGGAGGGGTCAGAAGGGAGAATCAAGGCAATGGTGTATGTGTGTCTTCAAAAAGCAAGAGAATAATCAGTGCACCAAAATTTTTCCATGCAAATATGCCACCAATTTAAATATTCACGAAATAAAATAAAAGCCATGGACATATCCAGTCAACAATACAGATATATAAATATGTATATCCATATATGTACAAATATCATCAACATATCACAATGATTTAAGACATAGAAAACCCTGGGTAAGGAGTTTTTCAATATAAGAGATCGATTAAAGAGATACAAATCACAAAAAAAAACATTAGAACCAAGCAGGGAGAAAACACAAAACATACATATATATATACATAATCGAAAAAAGACAACATATAGAAAAATAAACTTCCATATATTTGTAAACAACAGGATAACATATATAAATCTTGTCACCAATCATAGCCCACACTAGATGCATACATTATATTTTACTAAGCAGGCTAAAAAAAACCAAAGGTTTTGACGGTTTCATCAAGCACATATTAAGCCATAGCTCTCAAAGAATAAATTACTATGAACATTTACAATAAAATACAGCATAACGTGTCCAAAAATGCCCAAATGCAAAATTAGGTGAATAAAAACATTAAATATCTCTGGCAACAAGGGTTCTACTGTGCTTCAGAAAGGATAATACAGCACAATAAAATGTGCATAAAATAATATAGTGTATGCATGATAAATGCAATAATTGTGCAATTACAAAAGCTATGCACTATAAAATAAACTCATAGTCAATGCTATTATACTTTTAAAATTCCAGTGCAACTGGGAGGGAGTGTGTTTAACACAGTATGAAGTGAGACATTTGAAGTTTTATGCTGTCATTATTATTTATATACATAATACAAAAATATTTAGTACAAAAACCAAAGTATACAATGACATTTATTATAATTGAAACTGAGGCACCTTTAACTCTCAAGTTAATACAGAAACCATAAATATTTTTGGGAGTGGAAGGTCTATTTTTAATCATCACACAAATGCATTCAAACTCGTTTTTCAGTGAACGACAATTACAGTTTCAACAATAATTAATTTCCCCATTAGTAAGTACATAGGAGAAATACATATATAAAAATCTGAAAAGGTCAAGTTAGGGTAATCCATAGATAAAAGTTCACTGTGGAGGCCGTCACTTGGTGGAATTCCATGATAGAGTGATGGTTTTTTAAAATAACTGTTATATTTCCATAAAAGAAATATTTCTTTTGTGGAAATATAACAGTTATTTAAAAAAACCATCACTCAATCCATAGATACGTAGATTGCCAGTAAATAACCAGAGGGGATCATGCAAACCCTGATTACTGTTGGACTATAAAAAGGGTAGAATAATTCTGTGTGTATGAGTTTGCTCTCAGTGAAATAGGTCAATTAGATACCCGATTTGCTAACGAGATACTCGATTTTCACTGAAAGGTATACTTGGCTACTGAAACCAATATAGTGACTACTCTTTCCAGTTATTCTTTTTATTTATTTTACAATCGCCCAGAAACAGCATGAAGAGGCCAATTACAGTGGACACCATTACATTTTAAACAAAATGATGAAAAACTCATATCCATGCCCTAGGTGGAAACAGAAAAATCCACCTAATTGGGATTTGAACCCACAGCCTCTGGGTTGACAGGCGAGGACTTATCCCTGCCGCTACCAAGGATGGCATTCTTGTATACTGAATGATCCAGAATTTTGCTTATAATGTACTGGATAATGATATCACAGAAGAATCAAGGTAATAGCAGTGAAAACTTTTCAGAATCACGTGTACCTCTTCATGGGCTATCCAGAAGTGAACACAATTTGGTGATGATTGTCAACTGAAGTAAAAAATAAAGTGAAAGGCCAAAAACCTGGTATATTGAAAACTGAAGGAAACAAAATAAGAGGATGTTCTATCAAAGAATATTAAATGAAGTCTTAGAAGATGAATACATTAGGATGCCATAAAAAAACAGATAAATCAGTGAAATGATCACAACTGATTGTCAAGGGAAATCATTAAAAAAAGTCATAAAAAACAGTATTTCATGAGATGGAGAAGAGAACAAGAAAATTGCAAGAATTAAAGAAGGGAAAATATTTAAAATTATAAGAAACACCATAGGTTTTATGTCATATTAGATAAAACAGAATTGGATAATAGGAATTGTTTCCTTGACTGATAATAATCAATGTATAAATGTCACTTTTTATGTGAGCTCCTTTGGCAGGAAAATAATGGAACCAGAAAAATGGCTGACATACAGTAGTAGTTTATTTAAGTTGTATGAAGTAAAAAATTGGACAACTTCCACTCCCTACATAAGATTTGTAACTTTAAATTCCTTACTGGTAGAGAAAACTGACATTTATAGTCCAAAAACATACACATTCCATTTCAACACACATGGTGATCAAAACTACATGCAGAACAATTTCATGTGATGACCTTCACTAATCCTGACAACAGCCAAGAGAAACTTGGGGAAAACACAAATATCCCAAAATAAGAGTCCATGATGAACTAATCAGTCTCAAAAGCTTCAAATTAAGTTCAACAATTTGCACCAAATGTTTGTGTTAATAACCACAAAGAAAAAAATGCAGACTTATTAAATCATGGCAACATATTGGTAACACCAAAATAATAGGAAAAATTTAACCTGACGACAAGACATGTCAAATTTATGGATGGACATATTTGGAAAGTCCCCTTTTTAGCAAAGTTTTAGAAGAGGAACTGTTTTGGAGTAACTTGTTTCAACTTATGTAACTTCTTTTATAAAATTTTGTTACACATACATCAATTCATCAATATTTACCAAAGGTATATTCCCATGGGGCTTAAATCAATTAAGATTCCTCATCAACAGTTTTATCTGACCATCAACTTCAGTGCACATTGTTTCTCAAACCTGTATTAAACCTTAAAATCTCTTTAACCTCTTTCATAATCATAATATCATACCCAAAGTACAGCCAACTTTTTGAACCACTGTCATTTAATGGCTAACCTTAGCAATGAAATAAACAAATGATGAGTTTCTGAATACCAAAATGGTAGATGCATGGCTGTCATTTCAAGAGACCAGAAAGAATATGCGTGCCATCATTTTCAGAATGTATTTCAAACCCAAGTGGTTGGCTATTTTCAGGATTAAGAATTGTAAAAAATCACCACCTATGCATCCAAGAACAATGAGAGCAATTTGATGATGAATAATAACTTCCTAAAGTGATACCCTCCCATCCCATTGCCAAAAATTAAGGACACTCCCTGAAAATCCACATCGCAATACTAAATAGATTCCTAAATTTCCAACTTAAAGAAATGTTCCACTTCCTCACATTTAACCTCTTAATGATGCACTTCCTCCAGAGCATTCCATAGTTCCACTTACTGCCTTCATGCACGTTTGTACAAACATTTTTCTATCTCTTTAGGGCCATGTAGAAAGGAAAGAATTTTTATGGTGACTATCAATGCCATAGTACTTAAGTATTCCGTCAATCTAATGAGCCTAGGAAGTACAGGGGGAGTTGCATTAGTAATATCAAGAAGATAGACCAAAGGAAAGCAACAGTTAATACTGACTGCGACAATTTAAGAGCCCTAAGTTCAATCTTCAAACAGACAAGAAGATAAGAAGCATTCCAGGTGGCTGATAAAAAGATGATATCAATCACATAAATTGGAACTATTGTATATAATATTGTATTATATTGGCTGAATTGTTAGATAAAAACAATTTCTGATAAAGAACCATGCTGGAAAAGTCTCTGATCATACCTATATTATTTCAATAGGACTAAGTCCCATAAATTTATTCCAAATGATATCATATGATCGATAGTAACAGCCATACTAACATGAATAGCAAATTTCACAAAATTAGATCATTCACCATTCCTTTGTTTTTTTTATAGGGTGCTTTGACAGCTGTGGTCATTTCACCCAACTTCAAATCATAGAAAAAACCCTATTGGACAAACACAACACCCATGCCCTGAGCGGGACTTGAACCCACGACCATTGGGTTAGCCGGCGAGCATGCTACCCCCAGGCTAACCAGGCCGGCTTCACCACTCCTTTCTAATATGAATAATTACTTGCTAGTTTAATTAGTTAGTTTTGTGGCCATGTTGCTACTAATAATCTACTCAATATTTAGTAAAAAAATTATGAGATTTGTCTGTACACTTAAAGAAATTTATGATCCTGAACAACAAAGCAAGTCTATAAAAGTTACAAATAAGAATATGTCATAGATAAGTTATGACCATCTTAAAAACAAAAATTATCATATTTTTTTCAACTTTTTGAGGACCTGAAAGATGGCTAGGCGGCTAAGGTAACTTGTAAAATATGCAATGCATTATTGTAAATGCAATGAAAGAAAATTCATGACTCGGGTATGTACATTTTTCCACTTAAAACTTCAGTATGTGATAGAGTGGTTTGTATTATGGCATTATCTTTTTAGCTCAGGAGTAAATTTTATTTCATATGCTCTCTGTATAAGATTTCACAATACTCCATACACCTACATGCAATTATCTGAACTTATCAGTTATTTAAATTATGATTCATATAGGTCTTTAGACTTAAGAATAAACTGTAAAAACACTACTAAATAATGATATAGTCAATTACATTCAAGACCCTGAGTAAATTAATCTAGGAAGCAATTTTGTACTATGAATCAAAGTGAGCATATAGGCTAACCGTAAACACTTTCAAACAAATTAAAAGACAATGTATGATGTTTCAACACCGAAGATATAACAGAAGGGACTCAATTAACTGAAATTTAGTATTTTTTGGAAAAGTTCAAATATGAACTATGAATATATTAGCAAACATTTAAGTGACACTAAAATATTTAAGAAAACAATAGCACAATGGCTTCCCTATATTAATATTAAATTTTTCAAATACAGGAGCATTTCTAATTAATTTGGATGGAAAATCTAGCAATTCATTAGTAAAAATGGAGGGATAGTTAGTTTGCCAAAATGGTGAAGGGACAACATTATTTCCAAATTATCATCACCACAGAAATATTTCCATTCACATCACATGAGCCAACTATCAATGTACACTGTGAGTGACAAACAACAAACAAATTTTCAACAGACGCCAGTATTCATTACGAAATGAACCCTCGTGAACATTTACCAGCCTGTCTTATGGGTGCAGTACGCGCCACTGGAGGCAAGGACACTGGCTGCACCACGGTCGTTGGGGGCACTTGAATGGGTGCATATGTCGTGGGGGCAGTTGGCAAGGGCTTTCTGGTCACTGTGGCCGATGGAAGTGCCGATGCCTGGAGGTGCTGGTGAGCACCTTGCCCCAGGGGAAGACCCCCACGACATTCAAACGCTTCGTAATCACGTCCATCATAATTGGCATCAAAGAACTTCTTAAACCATTGCAGGAACTCAAAGTTGTCTTGGAAACGCCCCTTGATCAGCTTGTCCACAGGTATAACCTACAGTGGTTATCCGGTTCGAGGGAGAGCACCGGCAGACATGACAAACCGAACAATATGGATGCCGCAGATGATGCCGAACAAGCACAACCAACAATAGGGAAAGAAACATTTTTATAAAAGTATTAGTGTGCTAAGGGAAGGGTTAAAAGTACAGTGCCACTGGGTAAAAACAATATTTGAGAAATAATCCACCCTAAAAGTGTAATAAAAATTCATATAACAAAAATTCATTGCACATTAATGTCACATTTTGCAGCACTGAAACATTTAAGGCAAATGATTTAAAGAGGTCTTAGGTGACGTGTGGCACCTTTGGATGATTGATGATCAACCTATGCACACAAATAAAAAGTGCAAATACATTTTAAGACTACAGCCATTTTTTTTCACACATCCTCAAATTCAACCGAAGAACGATAATGGATATTTCAAAAATCTATAACACTTATACCATGCACAGAAACTATATTTAAAGTACCATCAAATTAACAAGGATACGGAAAAATGATAATGGAAAACATATCTCAATACTCTCATATATCTCTCCAAAAGTGACTGTGTGATTACACATTAACACAAAATAGTTTCCAATATAAACAAAAGACAAACATAATCCACGCATTCAGGCAACATTCATTCAAAACCTTACAAGAAATTTCTCAACTAAAAAAATTCATTTACATTTAAAAGGCTTGCTCTCATCGAAACAAAAAAATAAATGCTCACTAAAATGAAAAAATAAATGCACAAAGGGGGAGAAAAACAGCGTATGCTTTCAAACTCAAAGGAATTACATGATGAAAATTGAGTAATTCTGCTGGAACATATTTAGTTGCCATAATATTTCAATATGAAATGATTATTTCATGAGAGATGAGCAAAAAAAAATCCACAAGCACTCAGACGTGTGCTCAGTGCTTCCTGGGCAGATGTACCCAGACAAACATAAAAAGAACGACCCCTTAGCAATAACCTTCCTTTACACATCTACAGCAATCAGGCCAAAGTAAGACACTGTAAATACTATAGTTAATTCATTCATTAGAGACAGAAGAGAAGATATCCAGGGCGTCCTTGATTATAAATGGTAACGAAAGAAATAACGAAAATGGCTGCTTTCATGAATCTACTAAAAACACTGATAAGCATGGAGTTAGGAATGGACATCACATATTTTTGGAAATTGGAAGATTTTTCAAGCATACATTATTTACAGTTACTGGTGCTAAATGCACAATATCAATAATCTGATTCCAAAGAATTTATTTTATCAGTGCCTTTATATGATTCATATACAATCAAGATAAAATGTTCAACTAAACAAATAATTAACTAGTCGAATAGGGTGAACAAGATGACAAGGTACATGAATGTCCTTTGAAAAGAAAACCAAACAAAAATCACTGCGTGTACTGCTAACATTGCCCAAAGGAAAATTTGCTTAATGCTGATTCTTACACTAAAACAGTTTTGACACTTCTTGTCGGAAACGATGACTTGGATTTAGCATAACGAGAAATACAAATTAAAATGGGCAAAGGATCTGCCTTTTATGATCACATTTTCCACTGTCTCCTTCAAAATGATTTTGTGGTCAATAACATTACAATGTGTGATTACAGAACTAATATACATATTTGGAGTTGTCTTAATGTGTAATAACTATTATCTCAATCACTCCAACTTCTTCTTTCAGCCTAAACTCGGGGAAAGTGTAGTTTCGCCAAAAAAGTTTGTGGTGGGCAATTAAAAAAATTTATTAATTAGAGGTGCACATTGATTTTTTTATTGGCTTATAATTATATTGGGAATATAAAATTATTTTCACTGAGATATGTGGCCTGAAGGAAGGATTTGACTTGAGAGCTCAATTAAGAAATATAATTTGACCTACATCTTACATAATCCAACTAAAAACTAAGAGCAATATCCAGACTGCTCTGACTATAAAGGTTCAGAACTATCAATTACTGTAAATGACCTAATATCCCCCCGCTCCGAGTCGCGAGCAACTCCATACGCGCCACGCGACCGTACCCAGGACGCGCCAACGCCGCCGCGCTCG
>WURS02474421.1:14345066-14355210 GCA_011762765.2 Rhinocypha anisoptera
ATTTCTCGTATTAGTTTTTTGCATGATAGTTTCTTTTTTTTGTGTGCGTAATGCATGACTTGTATCATGTGCATGTGGTTGTATAGTGGTGGCTCACCCCCTGCCACACGCCCTTGTGGCGGCTTGCAGGGTATTATGTAGATGTAACCCTTGAGAATCCTTACAAATCAGATTTCCTCATCCCATGTCAAATTCTGGCACCATACTTTGCAGCAGTAATTGCCACCATGGCCTTTTTTCAGCATTATGGTAGCAAAAGGATTGATGCACTCTTCTTCATAAGGCACTCGATGCTCACAGTGTAAGGAACCAAAGGCAACTAGCGAGAGGACCAAGTAAAATGAAAGTGCATGACTTGGAGCTTATTCCAGGAAAAGAGCCATAAAGGGGCTTCAAGGATAGAAGGGTGTACAGTTAGACCCTTGAATCCCACACCCTATGCTTTGAGTGAGAAATATTAGTCATATGAGAGATTGAATACTAATATTTTTTCATTGTTTTATTATCAGTTAAATTATATAAACATTTTTTTAAATAAAAATATTAATTAATCATAAAGTAGCTGGCTTCACCCAAGTATTTTTTAGGTTTAAAACTTGAATTGACCCCCGAGTACTAGCTTAATGCATTTCCACGAATCACTTAGCCGAGGCAACTTTTTCTTGACTGTGGTTGGGGTTGATGGTAGGGTTGTAAAAAGAGAAAGGAGAGGAGTTAGAAGGGGGCAGGGTTGATTCATAACTTGTGATTACAATTTGGCTTTTATGGAGAGTAATGGAGTTGTATGGCTGAATGTTTGCTCATTACATAGGGTTACACTGGGATTAGATGATTCTCTGATAATTTCTATTTGCTTCAAAGCATCCTGTTTAAAGCCATTGTCGGTTGATTGCAAGACATCAGGGACAAAATCACCTTGTGCTGATGCTCATTCAAATGTTTAGCGAAGACTGATCATGGGTTGGAGTTCTTAAAAGATGTGTCAATCTTGGCTGCACTTTTGAATATTTCTGCCAATCTGACCGATGTATATAGCACTGCAATCCTTACAAGTTAATTTCTAGATACCAACCCCACCTCTCTTCATATGTTTGTACATTTGTGTTTACCCTGTCACCCAGTACCTGACGATGCCGTAATACGGTGAAACCATTTAATAAATACTGTGGAAAAATATGATTCTTTCATTCCAACAAATGAAAATTATTTATTGCTGACACGCAATACTTTGGGAATGTATAATAAATCATAAGTTTCAATGAACACAAATAGTTCACTTTCAATTAGAGAATAAAAATAACTCTAAAACATTTTCATGATATCAAAACTAACAAGATCATATATTGTGCTTTGGTATATTCATTAGTTGAATATTGCAAATTGGTTTGGTCTCTATTTCATAAAAGAAATATTGTTTGTAGTGTAAAATTAAAAATAAGTTCTTATGCAATGTGCACATAGATTACACATAACATATGGTGAATACACCTTATAAGGATTTATATCATGTTTAGGCTCACTGAAAAAGCAATGTGACAATTTTGGTTTGCTGCTGCTGTATTAACTGCTTAGTAATTATACTGATTCCTCATTTCTCCTAAAGTGCATGAATTTCCAGGTGCCAGGCGAAAACTTTGAGACGGGAAGGAAGGACCAATTATTCCAAACATACGTCCCCAGACAAAGTAATGAAATTGGCTAATATGTAGTTTCCCTCATTTGGATTAAATTTAAATGGTATGTCAATTGCTCAACTGATTAAATTTATTAAAACAAAGTAGTGCAAGTATTTACTGCCAGTGCCACACAGCTAATAATACGGAATTTACTGTATTGCTGTTATCATTGTCATTTTTTATACCACTATGGAAAAGGAGTGTATCTCCTAATTCGTTAATAAATAAATAACTGTGGTTTTGGATACTGGCAAAATCATTAATGAGGAAGAGAGACTCAATACCAGAAAAGAGGAACATTATAATTCTTTAAATTTAAACAAGTGCCTATATAAAATATTATTAGGAATATAACTTACCTCAGCAGCCATGAAGGCAAATGTATTCAATCCTAAATAAATACCAACAGCAGCACTAAGAGCCAAAAGACCCCAAGAAAAAATGAGGATGGCTGTAAGCAGGGACATAAGTCGGATATGACTCCACCGGGGGGTTGTTGGAGAAAATGAGAGCTAGCAAAATGGAAAAAAAGATATATTTAATACCAAATCAATAATTATTTAATAAATATTACTTCCAATTATCATACATAGAAACATACTACAGCACACCTTTAAGTCGTTATAAATAATTACACTAAAAATAACCAAGAGGATCAATAGATTTATTATGACCAAAGATTGAAGTTCCTGGGAACTATATGAAACCTCTATTTTAAAAAAATATATGAGGAAAAGTTTAATTATTGTAACAATATATTGTATTATATAATGATATCAGATAGGCATGGAAACTTACATATTCAAAGCGATCTTTGCAAAGCTGTGACAATAATTGAAGTGCTCCAAGTAGGGAAAACCAGGAGCACCAGAGAAGAACGTCATCCAGGTGCTGGACGTTCATTACACCAAAAACAAATATAAACTTATAAAATAAAAAATTCCAAAACTTGTCTCGCACATGTTGCTGTTCTGATACTCTGAGTTCTCCAAATACTGCTCCTTGAATTATTTTTCCCAATAAGATCAGACAGCAATATGCTCCATTTATGAGAGACTAAAAAATAAAAGAGGAAATTTTATTATCAAAACATGGTCAGTATTTCCCTTGAGTAGTGAAATGACCTTGGCACCAAAGAACATTGCAAATGACAACAAATTGTGATTGTCCTACACGTTTCTTTAGAAGAATTTCAGGTGGTAGAAATTCGTATTCATTTAAAATCCGAAATTAATAAAATATTGATTTAGTGGTCATATAAATAATTTCACATGCAAAGACCCAACACACAAATTAAGCCGACACTCGGTGAAAATTTTATGAATGTAATCCTGCTCGCTTGTCGTTTAACAATTGTTAAAAATACAAGACCTGCATGGACATTTTTACCATCGCACAGCGGAAAACATTATTTTCTGGGTTGGGTCGGAGAATGCGTGTGAGAAATATAAAAGTTCAATGAAGTCACTGTAATGACGATTTGTTGATCTATGATAACTATTATTTTCTCTAGGAAAACACTACAAAACTTTTAATAAATCGATACTAACATGGCAACAATTTCAAAGGAAAATAACACCAAAAAAGCATATTTTTCTATTTTGACGACATTTCTTGCTGGTGTATGAGTTTTAAGACGTTACGAAAAGATAAAGTAAATCAGAGAGGCAATTGTACACATATAATAATAAGAACAAGGGCCATACTATTTGCAAACTAAAAATGTCCATCCTTACCCAAATGCACAGCGGATCACGAATCATAAAAGCCATAACTTCCTTGGGCTTAAATCTTTTGGGTATAATTTCCTCAACAATGCCATTTGGCATGACAAACACCGTAGATTCATTTTTCTCTGCCTCAGTCGCCTTTGTATCTGTTGCGTACGTCGTCAGGTTATTTTTCCATTCAGGATCACTAGTAACTTCGGCGGCATAAAACACAGAACTTGTGAGTAATAACACACTGACAGTGACATACGCTCGTAGATTTGGAAGAGGCAAGCGATCTAATAGAATTACAGGCATTTCGTATCACTTCGTGCCTCAGCGGTTTAGGGATTCAGTTACGAAGAAGACATTCCATTGAAATACACCAAACCGGGATTACAGTCACGGCCAACTTGTTTCGAAAAATGTATGATGCAACCAAATCAACTTTTCGAAGATTTCGCCAAGGCCGGACACTTTCCTGAGACTGCATTTACGCCAACCTCATAGCTGTAACCGATGAAACATTCATGGGAAGAAATAGAAACACTCCCTCGGCTATCAATTGTTTTCCCCTGAATCTGACGAGGAGCCACCGAATAGAGGCGCTTTGGTCGTATAAACGTGATATACGGATGTACGTCATGGAGGGTTTCCCACGGTTCCTAATAATGTAAGCGATGACAGGAGATTCCACAGTTCCCATTTCAATGACGAGAATGTCTTATGCAACCTTTTTTGGAATTTAGATTATTAGCACACCTACTGTGAAAAATACTCATATGTTTTGCCCGTTTTAACACATGGAGTTATTGCGTTGATGCGAATATAATTAAGATTCATTTAGATAGGAATGGCACATTTGTTATCGGGCTAGTATTTACCCAAAGAATTAAGCAAATTTCCGCCTGAACTCTATAACGTCACCATAGGTATTTGTTTTTCATTATTGATTCTCAAGGTTCTTTGGTAAATACGTAATTACTACAATATGACAAGGAACGAGTGAATAATAATATTTTTTTAGAATATTGAACTTGTATACTTATTTAAATATAGTGCAGCACTTAAAACAAATTGTTAAAAAATGTAACCCACCGGAATCAAAGAATCTGTATGCATTTTACATGCATAGGAAAGACAATACTCTAAGAATTTAATTTTCTTCATATAAACGTTTACGTTGACACTTATTAGATATTTAGGTACATACACCTAGTTCGATATTACTTATATGTCATATAACGGAATTCGACAACATTGGTCTTGCAGAGAACCTGGATTATATGTTTATAACATTTTAGCATGATTCTGGGCTAAAAAAAATTATGAAAACCTGTGTCCTCAGGGTTGCAATATATTCCCTGAATTTTACTATAGTCACTGTCAGCACTGCTCTAATGTAATAGGATAAGCTAAAAGATCTCTTCTCATGAATTACTGAAAATATATAAACATTTTAATTTTAACAGTCCTAAGTTTGGGGGAGAAGAGGTTCAGCAGTCAAAATGTAAAAATAATTTAAATGATAAAACTTGACTGAAAAATAAGTTATAATATCTTCTCTCGACATAAGAATCACTATTGAAATTATGCCACCAATGGAAACCTTAGTTAGGAGAAAAATGCATGAGTAGGTTCTTATGTAAGAAAAAAACAATAATTTTCTTTCTTTTATATTTTGCATTCAAAATGTGAATCACATGTTCATCAGCCCTTTAAACCAAAAGACACACAACACAATGACACAAGATGGAATATCAGCTGTCAACATATACATGCATGATACATTTGAGAGTTCAATACATTAAAATCCCTTATATGGATTAAACTTATGACTAGCTGCCATTATACAAATTAATGCAGTTGCAAAACCCATACAAGATATGTTTTAGTTTCCTGCATTATTCAATTAGAGTGTGTGTGTAGCATATAGCAATTTTTAATGTTGACGGAGACAATGGAACATATACCCTTGACAAAAGCCATAGAAAAATGAGGCAAGTTGTTGTAGAATATGTTATGTACATTGTATTGACTACAAGAATTTACCACAGCCTCTTATATAACTCTGAGGACACATATGCAGACACTTATTCCGATGAATTTTTCATCAGATATAAAGTTGGCTAATACTTTATTTTCGTAAGTTCATTAAATTAAATGACTAAATTTAATCAGACTTTTCCATACTTCATTCTCATTTTGGAAACTTACTGTAAGCCTTACAAAACAATATTTAATCATGAGTCATGAAATACATATATTATTATCATAAAAATTGTGAAAACCAAGATCGACAAAAATGTTTTAACTGCTGCTATACTTTAGGAGAAACCTTATTTAGACATCTGTACAAACGTTCAATTGTTCAGGTAAATCAGTATAAAATGTTTTACTTGACACATCTACAATAGTTTTTAACCTACCATTTTTTAAATTCCAGCTACACTTTCACAACTCTATTATATTTCCCCTGTATTCAAACCACAGGATAAGTACTTGAGACTCAGTTGTTTCCATCAGTATTGAATGATGTACATAAAAATCCTCTCTCTGCCTCAATATAGTAGTGATTCAATTGGTTGATGTCAACTGTCAGTATAAGAACTTCTCTAAAGCTTCTAATAACCTTTCATGGAATCAAACTTTTGCAATGACTTTCTTAAAAAATCATGTTATTGACAATTATCATGTGTCCTCTTTAATACCAAACACCAATTGTCTCCTGGCTATAACACTGGGTGTATACTCCAAATGATTTAAAACCCAAAGCTTCTAAAATAAAAAAATAAATAAATACCTTATCTACTTAGCACTCATAAATATAATAACTGCAAACAACTTAAGCAAAAAATAAATTAAGTCCATCTGTATCAACAAGGCTTATCAATATTCAGTCAAGACAACTGTATAGACAGTCAAGTTAGAGAATGTTAAGAAGTAATTTTCTTTTTTCAAGATTAACATCAACAATAATACTCTCCAAGTTGGGATAGGATCTGTTACCTTTGGCTACCTAATTACACTACGGTACCAATTGGATCATAAGAAAGGCCCAGACACTAAGGTGAAATGTATTCACAGGATACTATTGAAATGATTCTTGGAATTGACACTGACAATATACAAAGATGAATAGTTACCAAGAAACAAACAAAATTATTGTACCAGCTGAATCAGTGATCATCCTAAAACTCAGGCGAATTCATTCCAAAACTAAAATAAGACCGCAAGGCAAGGTTATTTCTTAATATATTCATGAAAGGATGTTTCTTCTAAGATGTTAGCTATAAAAGCCCTTTCTTTTTCAATGTACATGCATTATTTCTCTAAGAAGACGTTATTTGGTACAGGTATCAACCTATACTGTGTATATATCACTCCAGATAAATGAACTATTTCATGCTATTTTGAAATACAGAGTACACGTGGTTTCTGCCTGAATGGGACTCCACCTGTCATAAAATGGCCAAATTCTACACCTGATCATGTAACTACAGTCCCTTTATTATTGTACTGTAACAGTACTACAAAACAAAATTCCAGGGGATAGTGGAAGAAGGTTCCCATGTATCTAGTAACAACCATTATTACTCATTATTATTCATTTTGTCATCAATTAACAATGGGCACTTCAAAAGCTCACATTATAATATTCCCAAAAAGTATTGTACAAACCATTGACAATAAAATAAAGAAACAACAAGACCCTAGAAAACAACTAACCAAAACTAAAAAAATGATTAGATTAATTCATTTATTCTGTCTCATTTTATTCAATTTTCACTACTTTTCCAAATATAGATGGTACCTTTCAGTTAATGGATGATTAATGATTTCCTATCAAAGAGAAGAGAGTACTTAACAGACATCTGCAAAAAAATGGTTCATGTGGTTGCCACCTCAGGTAGTCACATATCACTTGCACCATATTTCTACAAATATAAATCAGAAGCTGCCTGAAAAACACCAAACTGAAAGTGAGATGTAAGTCAACTAATATATATCTTTTCCTTTTTGAGTAAGAAATCCATTTACAGAACCTTTCTACATTTGGGCTTCTACATAGCAATGTAAGAAATGCCTTCATTTGGATCCTATGGATGTCAAATGTAAGGACACACATTAAGATGAAACTACCTTTCGCTTTCAGCTTCCATAGCCTACAGGCTGATTAAAATGACAAATGACATGTATAAAATACTTTTCAAGGTATAAATTATGGTAATTCCTTTAAAAACGTAAATGTTTTCCAAAAATAAATAGAAAAATTGGCTAATAGCCTCATCCATACCAAACCAATCAAATCACACTTAATGCCCTTTATCAATAAAGCTGTGCAATCTTTTCCTCTCAATATTTTCATTGCAAGTTAACTGCACAGCTTATTTACATGGCAGTTATTTAAGCTTCAATATAATATTACCTAACATTCCTCAGGATATCATCCCATTTGTGTATGCAATGGTATCAGTTGTCAATTCTTAGGTGTGATATAGAGCACTCTGTAGCTGCCACTACTCCTCTTGTTCTTCTGAGTGGTGCACCTCGACGTATCTGATCCATTAATGAATCATGGCAAATCTTAGGATCGGGTGCAGAACGACTACTTATCCACTGACGCACTCGAGCTGCCTTAGGATAAGCGGGATGATGCTGCTGCTGTTGATGCTGCTAAGGATTTAAAAATATCCATGTTATTTGGTAACTTCGTTCATGCATAGATGCACAGAAAAGAAAAAATGCTTTAAATTTTCAGTGGCGCCAACCACCTTTGTTTTTTTTTAAAGACAGCATGACTATAAAGTGTAACCCACGGAAAGAGAAAAATCACTGTATATTGACTGTCATGCAATTTTTATAGCATTTCTTAATCAGTGAATTAGATTAAGCATCCACAAATATCATATTGAGGAATGAAATTTTAATGAAAAACTGTCAGAAGGGACACTAGGGGACACAATCCTAGAAGTACGTAGACAGAGGATGGTCAATGAGAAACATATAATAGAGGGTGTTAGAGTTAGGCACTACAAAATCATGAAGAAGCTGGCAGGTTACAGGAGAGCTTGGACAGCTAATGTAGATAAATCAATCATCAGATAGCAAACATTGGATTAATGATCATAATACATAAGACTGAGAACCATGGTGACCAGTTACGCATCCTTTATTTGATAACCAAATGGAGAAGAACCAATAAAGAAGCACTCTGTAGAGGCACCAAAAGAGATTCTTGTTATGGGAGTATGCTTACAATATGAGTGAAATTAATAGGACATATTGAAACATTACAGCTGGCAAAAACTGTGTTGAAAGGAGCTTAGGGGGGACGAACCAAAGAGATAGACAAAGGGTGGCACATGGGACACAAAACAATGGAGAGCGTTAGCGATAGGGACTACAAAGGCATGAAAAAGTTGTCAGGTAACAGGATAGCTTGGAGAACTTTATCTTTTAATGGATAAATTGTGATGATTCATAAATACATTTTCATCTATCATCCAATTATGCAATTTCAGCCTTAAATCTAATAAGAATCTTGAAGCCAATAACCCACCAAAAAGGGTTATTTTTCAATTTCCCCTAACTATTACAGCACCAAGGTTACAACACCATACATTGTGCTACCTTAAAGTTCCCTCAAATTTTAGTTTGTATTTAGTGATAAAATAATTGTTTATCATGCAGCAGTTTTTATTGGTTCATTACCTGGGTTTTGACATCTAAGTTTCATACTCAGGTGAAAAACAATGGGAAAATATGGGTATACATTAACAAAAGTTGGGTAAGAGGGGTGTGGTTTTTTGAAAACAAAGTGAGGAACAGCGTAATAATGAGAACAAGAGTGAAACAAGAGAGGGGAAGATCTGGGAGTTGGTGAAATGTTACAATGTAATAAAATAGGGAGTAATTACCTAATGAAAAAGGGGATGGTTGAGGATGGGTAATGGGTTGTGTAAAAAAAATCATTGTTCATTAAAACTCATTCATCTTGGTTGCTACAGGACACTTGAAAACCATTACAAGGCATCTTAGACCTATGATCACTTATTTTCAAAGTGAAGAATAAGTGATATAAAATTACATATAAATATATATATACATATGTCCATTTTCGATTAAGTGCTTTGCAAAATAATATGACAAACTTTTGTTTTTGACACAGGTTTAATATTCTATAATTTGATCTTAGAATTTCCTACCAGTCTCAACAAAATAGTCTGCTTCATATTCAAAATTAGTCGGTACACATCACTTTTGTCTAATTTTCTCCTGTATGTGACAAACAAGATTGTTTTAAGTTTGATTCGTTATAGAAGGATACGTTGAAACAGTCTTTGGATAATTTTGATGCTTTTTGTAAATAATTTCACATATAAATCATTCGCCATTTTTTACTTTAAGTTTATTGATTATATTTACAGCTACATACAGGGCGCGGCACTTAAATCCGAACAAATTTCAATTTGAATTTCCTGCCATATCATAGTTTTGTCAGAGGTCGCGATTGGCATTCTTGAAAGCCATAGGCATCTAGTCAAGTCGTAATCTCAAATGTGGCCGATATGTTACATACAAGTGTGAAGTACAACCGATGAGCCGTGATTATCGAAAGTCTTCACGCTGGGCATTCGGCGAATGAAATCATTCGATTCTTCGGGTACCCCAGGATCAACTGTTTATGATATTGTGAATAAGTACAATGCTTCTGAGAAGTCTGGGGAAGGTTCCACTAACCCGGCGAGAAAATCT
>WURS02474421.1:14355310-14366504 GCA_011762765.2 Rhinocypha anisoptera
CCTGAACGGACGAAGGTGGTGGTGCCACCGAAAATTCTTCACCGCTGTGAGTTTCTTTCTTTTTGTGTCCTGTGTCTCTGTACGTTCCACTAGTGTTCGAACCAATACATATATATACATACACACAAACACAGACTATGAAGGTTAATCTACATGAGATTCATCACGTGTTATAATTGTTTTATACATTCTGTTATTTATTCTATAGGTTGAAAATATTGTATTCCATATTCAACCTATTAAAATAAATTAAATTACGCCTCCCCTTTCAATTCAACCTACTGTTTTAATACATAAATAGCTTGACTTGTAAAATTACAGATTATGGACATGGTGGATTGCGCATGGGAAATTATGAAGATAATTGACCTCATGACTCATTCACGACAGCACCATTAGGGAAAGTTTTGTAATGACCACGTTTTATTGCAATCGATCTGCATGGAACATGAGCCAATGACCTTTAGCATGTATGTCCATGCAATTATAATACTTCGTCTGAGCTTCTAGGTAAAGAGTTTGGTTTGAGGCTGAATGCTTTAATATTTAAACAGTCAATGTCAGAGGAGAATGCTCTATGCAGAATCACTTGTCCCTCTCCGGAATAGGATTCATCCATTTTATATGAATCATTTAAAATCCGATTAGTTTAGGACGAGCTTGGTACCGTATTCATTCGTTCATTCATATTCGGAATATTTTGAGAAAATGACGTATGTTATACCCCAAGCTTGGATATAATGCAGTCGAAAGGTTCACAGACTGAAATCCAATTTGGTGTTTGCACAGGCCGACAGTCAGTCAGCTTCACGAGATATTTTTCTCACTTAAACCTTCGAATAGGAAAAGGCGGTCTCCCATAGATTTGGCTTTCGGCACTGAATCACCTCACCACCGCAGATTTTTAAACGTAATCGAAACGTCAATAAAAATTAAATTCTTACGATGATATGTATCTTTTTTCTCTCCGAATCGTGACCGTTGACGAGAATGAACTGTTAATGAATAACATATTTTTTCACACCAGTAATATTTGCTGGCGTGATATGGTGGAAGTTATCCATTGCGGAAATGAAAATCACAAAGTGATTTTCATTTCCGTATTGTTTTTTTCAGGAAAATAATTTTCACGAAATGTTAAAACTGAAATTCCAGCGTGATCGGAGTCTCGCTTTCGGTTTGAGGGAAGGCTAGAAGGAAGTAAGGAACAATATTTCATCGCCTGAAGACCTCACAAACAAACTTCATCTATACCGAGAAGAAGAATAATCGCCGATTGCCAATCAAATTCTCCGTCAAACAATGCATTTCATTTTTATGTCAGTCCCAAATCGACTCCAATTACACTTATAGGCCCCGTTCACGTAATGCCATGCCCACATTGTTCATAAAAAACATATGAATGTAAAATTTGTACATTACTATGGTTCATAATACTAGATTAACATGAAAAACCGTATACACTCGTGACTGACTGGCTTGCATGTCCTTCATGAGGTAATGAAATGGATATCATTTCCATTTTGCATGAATATGCACATTGGTGAAGGGAAAATGCAACTTGGAAAAATATATGCCTATTACCAAACCTTGAGACGGTAACTCTACTTACCCCTCCCAACCCGCCCTCTCTCCCCTCCTCAACTCCTCCCGCCGCCCTCCCCTCCACACCCTTCCACGTTTCTGAGACTGCTTTCGTTCTGTACATCTCTATCCCACGAGAAAGATGGCCGCGCCATTCAAATGATTGGACTTATTTAGCGAGTGTTTCTCTGGTTTGTGTTTTTTCTACGCCACCGCCGTCGTGGTTAATATTTAATTAAACTCGTAAAGGGTTTCCTCATTGTGCCTGTACATACACATTCAAAATGTACAAGAATGACTTATAATATAAAAATGAACATGACTTATAATACAAATACATAAGTATTACGGGCATCTAACGTACCTCCCGCTAGAAGTATGTTCACATGCTTTTGCCGTTGCTGTTGCACTAAGTTTCAAGTTGAGAGGTTTCGGTAAAACAAAAGAATTCTACTCACGCATCGATGTAAGTATCGTGCCACCAGTTTTTCAGCTTTACCTGGAAAGAAAAAAAAATCATTGTTAACTGAGGTCTACATATACGTGACCAAAAATTTCAACGACGGTTTTTAATTAAACGGCGAATGTGAACTGAGAACAGCGATCACTTTTCTCAGGTCACATTTGCGGAATTTGCAATAGTTGAGACGGAAAGGACTAGGTAATCAGAGTAACTCGTAATTTTAGCATGAGGGATTGAAAACTCCTTCAACATTTGGAGGTACCATTACTATGTTGAATATTGCAGATGCATTGAGTTTCCACATTCCTTAATCCATTGGAGCATTTACTTAATTTATTTCATTAATTAATATCCCTTAAAAATAAGGCCTGTCCGAACCTCTTATTGCATAGATCCATTTTTCCAAAGTGGTCAAACTGAAAGCACAAATCGTTCAATTCAATGAACTTGTTTTTAAAAAATGTCAATATCTTGAAATCCGGAAAAAAATTGTTCAATTTGTTTATAAAATTTCGATTTCACTAATTTTTCAACTCAATACACATAAATGCTATCGAAATCGGATAAAGTGAATTTTATAGTGTTTAGTTAAACGCGAAAATTTCCGCAGGGAATCTCCCCAAATAGTTAATTAGAACGGAAATTAGGGAACAAAACTTTAAAAAAATCATATCTTTAAAAAAATCGACTTCAGTCGGTCAAACTCGTTGTGGTAGGCCTTTAAACCCTAAATGTACTTTTAAAGAATGTTTCTCGTGACAGGTTAGCCAACTTTGAGAAATCGTGGTCGGAAATCCAACGCTGCAACGCGGCTAAGCGTGCGGAACGGACCGAAATCAACCGATTTTCGACCTGTTCCGACTGGACTATTATGCAGGTTTTAGAATTAGTACTCAATGTTCTCAAGTTCTCAATGATAAAAGCAAATTCTTTTGTGACATGCTCAGAAAAAGATTCCAGGAAGTTGGACTACATGTATTCTCCAACTTTTCCCACCGGAGGGCATTAGTTGCTGATGTTAGTACAGAAAACGCTCACTGACTTCGAAATGATAAGGCAAAGGGAAAAGCACGTGAAATGAAGAATAATACGAGGCACGGACGGAATAACAAAAGGCAAGGCAAAGAGGAAAAGTGCGAGGGCGAAGAAGGGTTCTCTTGAAATGGCCATTGAGATGGCGAGTCAATATTGAATGAGTCCTCGAAAAGTGTACGTTATTTAATTTCTTTCCTCCAATTAAGTTAACCCAGTTAACGACATTCCATTTCGTTTCCATCTCTTATCCCGCTCGCTTATTAGGGAACGGCTGCTCAAACTTTTGATGCTAAAATCATTAATGGAAACATTTCCGCCATTGAGTGGAAAATTTGGAAACGAAGTTTTGATACAAACATCACGTACGCGATTGGCACACTCAAAATAAGTCCGTGGAGCGATTTTTCATTTTAATTTTGTAATAAAAATATACAATGATGTATTTTTTATGTGTTCTGTCCACAATTTCTAAAGTAGAGGAAGCCAGCCTCAAACTGAAAGGTAATAAAATGTTGTGGGTTCTCTGGGAGAAAAAAATCAAGGATAGATGTATATTTGCAAAGATGATGCGTTAGTGTAAAGCGGCCATTCGAATTATTTACAAACTGACGCGGGCAGAATGATCCGATGACAAAAGCTATTAAGTATATTACTCAAGATAAAATATACTGACTTATTTATGAAGTGCATCTGCTCATTCAAAATCTGACAGTCAAACGTGGAACAGTCGGTGGTCACTCCACTAAAGCTTCACGAAATGAAGAGCTATAACTATGACGTTAGTTGTAAGTGGTGAAAAAAACTATTAGGAATTCCATAATGAAAATATTGCGAGCGAGAAAGGTTTAACTCGATGACCCTCTCTCAATGGCATGAATTTACTTTTCCTTTAATTGACGTTGAAATTTAAATTAATTCAATAATAACTTTAATATACGATACATCTACTGGTTAAAAATCCCGAATTTCACATTTGACTCCTCCAAAAATAAATATTCAAGTGGTTAATGTTCTATTGCCGAGTACTTTCTGTTGAAAGTCTACAAAATGTACATCAAATGGAGTCAAATTTCACTGTAACATTATCAATGAAAGAATTTTAGGAAAGGGAAAATTTTAAACAGATATTCGCTGTGTGATAATGAGTGGATTTCTGAGGATGACACGAATTCGTCAAATCAATTTGTACTCGAGGTAAATTTCGTTGGAAAAGTACAGCATGTTGAAATATTTCATTCTTTTTCCTGTGATAAGATGAAGAAGTTTATAATTTGTCTAGAAGAACCAGCAGGAAAAAGAGAAGAAGGAAATCTTACTTTTTTGATTTGTTACTACTTTCTTCCTCATTTATAGCACAATCTAGTTAAACCAACGGGTATGAATCTTTTCATTTATTGAAGGATCTGATGCTTTCCCGGCGTATACTATTGATGAATTCGCCATCACCCTGAAGATGATGGCAGAGTCAACCGTTGAAACGTCTGTGGCAGAACACTTAACCCGTTGGAAATCCCGAGAAGAATTCATCACTTTTCATATATTGATTTGAGAGTGACAGGTTTCTCTTGCAGTGACGAGGCGAAAATTATTTATAGTTACTCCAGAGGCATCCTTGCCACAATTACTCATTGTCGTCAGCCAGTTCTTGACTTACTATATATATTATCATATACACAACCCGAGCACGTAAATGGGAAAAAAAATTATACGCATTTTTTAAATTAATCTTTCTTTCTGAGATTGTGAATAGTTATCTAACAAATAAAGAGTAAATAAATAACATTATAAACTAGCAGACCTGCTGCCCTCTTTGCAGGCAGCCATTGTCTGGTGTTCCCTTGAGGTGAACTTCGTGTTTTTACTTCATTTTGGACTACTCGAGTGGGAGTAGTGGTAAATTTGTGTGAATGATTGTGTGTATGTTTTCCAAAAATGAAAACGAATATTAGAATAGTTTGTGAAACATATGTATATAAGTAAACAGTTTGGAGTAAAAAAATCAATATTTTTAATGTCTCTGAGAAAAACTCACTGTAGTAGTCTGAGGAGAGTTGAAAGCTAATCCTCCGGTGAAAAAGGTCGCATTACAAACTGGAACAAAAAGAGAGTTTGTATACGTTTCGGAATAACCTAACACTGCAAAAAAAAACACGTTTTTTGCTTTTTCTCTTTTCACCATCAACGCCAAAAAATCCAAAAAAACTACTACTTAATCATAAAGACAGAGAATCCAAATTCAACGCACCAAACCTCACTCTTTTACCCCATAACTTGAGAGAGAAAAAAAACAAAACGGATACGTAATGACTGACTGACTCGCTACAAAATCAATTTATGCATAGAATAATAATACTAAAGAATTAATCCAATAAAAATCACGTCTGAAATGTTGGAATTAATTAAAGGATGAATATGAATAGCATAATGTGATAAATAGAGCAACAAAATGTATAAAATCTTTCACTCACAAGTTAAATAAGAACCAATTCATCAAAATAAATATTTTTTCCCTTCTGTAAGCGTAAAAAAACTTCAGAACTTCAACCTATTCCTCTAAAAACGATATTGTAGTTTGGAGAAGCGATAAACAGGTTTTCGCCAACTTTGGACAGCAAAAATTTGTTAATTCTCACTTTTTAATCTTTAAAATATATAGACATGCTTAATTTATCACTGCCTACGACTTAGTATACCGCCCATCTGGTAGGGAACTAACGTCATAAATGAGCTTTCTTCACCCATTCGATTGGACTATTATGAGTTTTAGTTCACATGGGGTGTAGATAAATTTTTTTTTAACTTTCCAAACAATGCCGTGTTTAATGTCTTGATAGGTAATTAAACCTGCAGTTATTCGAGCAAGCGAATTATCATTTAAATAACAGTTGTATTTGGCGTGATAATCTTCTTCGACGCAAAGGAGTATATTGTGCGTGGTATTAAGACAATTAATGCCACATGGAGGAGTTATCTAAAATTCCACGACAGTTAACTAATATCCATATTGGTCTAATTTTAAAAATGGTTCATTCAAAGTGAATATCTGAAAGTTATCCTTATGAAACTTTGCAGGAGTTGCGATGAGAATCGATCGAATGTTGCGGATAAATATGATTTTTGCAAAAAATAAAGCTAAAATTGTGTGACGTGAAGAAAAATAGATGTCACAATCAGCGCGTTGCGCAAATATATATCACAGACAAACTATTCTAATTTAATTCATAATTCAATCACATAAATGGAGCTACGTAAAAATTGATTCATGTATTATTTCAAAAGTTATTCAAAATCATTATTAACGTCTCTACTGACATCCTCTGATGAATGACCTTACTTATTAAGAAATTAAACGATTATGGTTATAGAAAGGTTATCCCTTATTACATATCAGTAAATATATAATTTAATCGGACGGAGACGTTATTAGTATCAACTGTGAGCAGAAGCCTACAATTTTAAAATCAAGCAGATACGCGGGCTGTATTTAAATCCGTTACCTCCAAAAGATCTCCGGAATATGAATTGTTTCAACGGTACGAGGATAAAATCAAGCTGTAATTTGGAGATCAGAATCGGATTGAGCAGAATTAATTATTAGTTTCCACGGAGAAAAAGGGGAGATGGAATATTGACGTGTGTTTAAAAATGGGTAATGTTGAGATACGTGCAAAATTTGTCCTCTGAAGTCAAAAGTGATTATTGTTGATATTTAATTGACCTTGTAACGTCAGAATTATTTGTACCATTCTCCTCCTCGGGAGTAAACAAAAAAAACGCAGCACACTTCCAAATTTACGTCTTCATTCTCTCGTTTCTCACTTCACACAATCCCCCTCACTTCGCACTCAACAGTCCCCGCCATTCCTCCACACAACAATCCCCGCTTTTCCCCCTTCAACATAAACATCAAACAAAATCTTTCCGACAATCAACCATCCAAAATTCAACCCCACATCAACAACAATGTAACAAATGGCCAGTACACAACATCACAACAATAGGCTAGGCGTTAAGTGCACATTGCGGAAACAATTTTAAATATAAATATATTAAGACAAAAAAAATATATAGGAATATGAAATATAGCATGCAAAATACAACGATCGAACATAAAAAAATAAGGAATACAAAACATAGATTAGTTTTATTGAAGGTTTGTATCAGAGCGTGACTATTTACGTCCCATTTGAATCTCTTAGCAAAAGTTGAATGGATTTACTTCTGAAGGTCACCGGTGAATTCATGTCTTTCAACTGGGAGGGGACACTATTCCAAGTGTGCGCCCCAGACAACACCCCAGTAAATGACCCGCGGAAGTACAATGTCGAGGCCATGAGAATATTCACCTTGATAATGTTAATATGTAACGAACCAACGTTAGGACCAAATAAATATGTTTTTTAATTTGTGAGGAAATAGCAATTCGCTATTTCTTCGACCTGAAGACGCTAGCGAAACTGTTGTCACCACAAGTCAACGAACGCGGACGTAGAACCCGATAATGCCGAGAGCACAAGAATAATTGATTAAAATGTGTGCCAAAAAGAGTATTCAGTGACTGTTTTTCATCCTCTATGCATCAGACAAAAATCATGAGATGTTAAGATGAATGTCAGAGATGATTTTAGGCTTGAAACTTTTGGGAATTCTTTCATCTCGAGGAAAGAGAAGAAATCATCAAATGTAGAAAATAGACAAGAATCTCTTGTCTTTTATAATAATGCATATTCCAAATGTAACATGAAACAAAATAGTTCAAAATCTTTTCTTGGGTGAAAATAAAGTTGTTACACTAAACTATTGTATTTTGTTATATCTTCTGTTATGTTTGAAATTATAACATTACTACTTTTTTGTCAACCTATCTTTTTCCTTTACATTTATTTCATCTACTGTATTTTTTATGATGTCTTATATCTATATTGTAGATCAGTTGGCCAAATTATAATATTATTATTATATTAATAAAAAAAGAATTTTTTTATTTTATAAAATGCCTATTCCAAGTGTAATATGTTAAACATCTTTTATGAGGAAGGAATTTTTTTAAATTGCTACACCTTAAAAGTTCTGCTTGGTGTGGTGATCCGTTGAAGCAATCAAAGCATAATCTGGTTTCACAAAGTTTGAACCAGTATGCAGTCTCTTTCCTTTTCACGTGCTTAGTAAAGACAACACAGTATCTTTGAGGTCCTCCTTTATACCTTTAGGAAGTATTCTTTTTATGAATTGCATCTCATTGAGTTATGGAAGCATACTGTCTGATGTATGGTGGATCAGCATACTTTGCTGAGCTGTACAGCCATATTTCAGGAAAAACTTTTCTTTTATCTATTACATCTTTGAATATTATCGTTCAATTTAGAATTGAAATTCTTAAAAGTCTGTAGAAAATATTCATGTACTATCGATTATTTAGATACTTCCTTTACATTTGATATGCTTTAAAACACTTAACTTTTATATAAACACCTACCATTTGCTTATTGCCATCGACCACACACAGGTGAATTTATTTTGTTCATAATCTAAGTTTCAGCATCATGGAATGTGGATATTGGGGTGGGTATCATGGACTTTTTTGTCCTGTAACTGAATAACTGATACAGGGCCGGAACACATCCCTATCACTTCCCCTTTCTTCAACTTCCTTTCCTTTACTAATTTCGGTACATTTTTCCCAACCTAACCTCGGCATAACCAATGGTTGAACCACAGAGCTCATATGCTTTGATCACATATTTATTCCTATTATACCCTTCTCAAACTGAATGAGAAAACTAACACAAGGATATCATCTATTCTCTGCAAAGACCCTTTTGTTCTCTACCTATTTGATCATTCCATTTTTCTCCAACTATTTCAGTTCTTATTGTCCCAATGTTTAAAAACATAGGGTGACAATGATACTCTGCTGTGAAAAAAACACTATTTGCCCAAAGTTGATAATTTAGAAGAAGAGCTCCCGTTTGGACCTTGCATATTGCGACGGCATTCGTAGTTGTTGTCATGCGTGTTTGTAGTGAAGAGATCTACGGTGTCCCGCATGTTGTGGATGATGTTCTACTATTTTATTTTGCATGTGGGTTGCTTCATTCTGAGTGCTATGTGTCTCTTAACATTTGCATTTGGGAGTGAATGTTTGATGGTGGCTCACCCCCTGCCACGTGCCCTTGCAGTGGTTTGCAGGGCAATGCTTAGAAATAGAAGTTCCTTAAACTTTTGCCGCCATGTTTTGATTCTTCTGAGGCCCTTTGGCAAAAAACATATTCACATTTTGCTTAACCATTCACAGAGATAGAGGTTATTTTATATCTTAAGAATGTAAAATAAATTTGTTTAAATGTTAAATCAGTAATTTCAAAGTAAATTTTTGAAAATATCTAATTTTGTGTGAATTCATAGAATATGCTATGACAGAAGATATTTTTTAAGGGCTGCAAGTATTTATACATATCCCAGTATTTTCTCAACAGTATAAAATTCACTTATTTCTCATTTTCTTCCAGTAGATAAGCATCCTGCATAGATATACCCCATTACCTCTTACCTCAAAGTTTCATGTTCATGTGCATTTGCAACTGTTTGGCAAAAAATAGCTAATAGCAAAAACAACAAACATTTCCGGTATTATTAAACTATTAGAAAAATAAACATGCAGCTACTCTTAGTCAATGATTAACATATGAAATTACAATATGTAAAGCAAATTTGAAACAAAAAAAATTGTTTTTTACGGCAAAGAAATTAATTGCTTACATTACCCATTAAATTTTCTAATGTTAACATAATTCAAAAAGTAATAAGTTAGTGATACCTTGTGAACTGAGGGTACCAGTGGTGGTGAGATTCCAGCCTGCCATAAAGACAAATGATTGGTGCGATAGGGGAAGAAAGGAGGGAAAAGGTCCTGGGAAACAAAACCAGAGTCTCCAGAGGATGTAGAGGAGGAAAAAACACCAGTCACAGTCAGCGGTGGCTATTGTTTGGGCATTATTATACCAAATCCAAAATTGGGTTGCAATGAAAATAAAAACAGGAAAAAAAATAAATAACATTTCATGCATTAACAACATAAAATATAACTGGGGAAAGTTATACACTAAAAATTTATCCAAACTAATATGATTAAGTAAAAAAAGTCAATCAAGAAATATATAATGCACATAAATTATGACAGCAAAGTGCATCGTAAACATGAAAAACTGTAAGCACAACTACAAATGTTAATTGAATAATGTCTTTTTTTATTTCATGCTTTCATGATATCCTTATCAGATTATCTATTTCCTTAGTGAGAGTATCCAAAAATTTAATACTTAAAAAAATTATTTACTTCATTTCTGCAACACACACGATAAGTACCAATCAAAATGCAAACAAAAAAAGACAAGTTTTCAGAAATAATATTTGAACATAATTTTGTTACTAATTACTACATTTGTCAAACAAAGCACTATTGTGATTAAAATTGTAGAGAAATAATGCACAATAATAATAGATACATAATAAATTATGATTTCAAATTAAGTAAGGTACAAGACAATTATATTAGTACTTTTATGGATGTAGATATATCTGAAACAAACATGTTAGGGCTGTGGCTCAAAATAAATTTCCAAATACGTACATACTATTAGGATTTCCTCACATAACTGACCATAAGAATTTTTTGGTGGATCACAAATAAATGATATCACAACTATCAGTTTCATCATTATGATAGTATTTTCATACTATAGAGTTAATAACTTCTATTATGAAACAATGACTATTCTAACAGGATATAGAAAAATTATAAGTATTTGACTATTATCAATGATAATTTTTAAATTGCCATGATTAGTATGTATGTGTCTCAGCTTTGACTTTCTTTTTCGATTAAGTAAACAAGCACCAACAACAGCAGTAATATATATGATATGGTGGAAGTTATCCATTATGGAAATAAAAATCACTTGGTGAACTCCACAAATTTTTAATGTGACGACCTCAGTTTCGACAAGTTGTGTCATCATCATCATCAGGTGAAGGTACAGATTTAGCTGCACTTATATATACAAGTAAAGTAGGGGAGGGGGGGGGGGGGGGGCAGGAGGGAGTGGGGAGGGG
>WURS02474421.1:14366604-14389511 GCA_011762765.2 Rhinocypha anisoptera
AGGGGTGGGGGGGGGGGGGGGGGGGGGCGTGGGGGGGGGGGGGGGTTGGGAGAAGGGGTCGTGGGTGTGGAGTTGAGAGTGGTGGTTGGTGGGTGTGAGAGGGAGGGGGGAGCACAGACATGTTTTAGTGACACTTAGTTGTGAGTAGTATGGTGTGATGGGTTCATACATTGTTACAATTGAATGGATACTGTACAAAATTGGAATTGGCAAAAAAGTAATCAATTCTTCCGTGATTCAAAGTAATTAAAGGTCATCACATTAAAAATTTGTGGAGTTCACCATGTGATTTTCATTTCCGTAAGCATTAACAAGTTAGGCTCGAGTTCATAAATTTTTAGTAGTCACATTACTGAGGAACAAATGTAAAATTATGACTAAGAATTATCTTCGATAGCAATAATTTTCCTGGAGGTTATGAGTAAGTTCTTAGAACTGGCGCTTATACTTTACCCAATCAGACATGCATGATTCGTCAATGACAGTTACACATGTACTCATTAGTAAAAGCCCATTTTATCTTATTTTTGCAGTTACTTTGACACATGACCCATATTTGAACTAAGGATTTTGAGGCACACAATAAAGAACCTTAAAAAATAGAATCAAATGTAGTTTCACTTTCAGTTGTTCCTTGAAAGAAATGAATTAGGACTAAAATTTTATGAATAAACATCTGGAAGGAAACAAATTTGATATTTAAAGAAAATCTCCTTTTGATCATTCAACTATTATTCTTCTTTTCTTATTGTACCATAAGGTCAAAATACAAGGAATAAAAAAAGATTTGTAAATATTCCTGGAAACTGGACTGACAAGCATATTTTAATGACTATTTCCTCAATTGATTCAGTAATTAGAGCATACAACCCTGGAATTTAAAAGTGAAGCAATGTTTTCAGCCAATGCTTTCATTTGTTCCAAATCCAATTGAGATAAGAAAATCGTCAATATATCAATTGTGCCATACTCTATTTTAACTGAATAAAATGATGAAGTGCAAAAATCCCATTCTGTTGCAACTGACATTTCTGCAAAAGTACATTATGATAAGAGTGACCTTCAGGCATTATGATAATCATTATAAGTACGCTCATTTCATTCAAAATTCAAGGCAATCAATGCTAATTGTTTTCAATATTAATTCTGTGGGTGAGATGGATATGAAATATGTGAAATTATTCACATAGTGAGTATAGCACATAGTGGGAGGTTTCCATCAGTGAAAACACCTTTTCCCTTCAAATTCACTTATATTTCTTCTATTTGTCAAAAGTTATGCCTCGAACTTGTAAAAATTTCAGTTTTGTTGACCACATTGAATAGAAAGTTAGATTTATTAGGCCAGGTCAATTTAACTCATTATTTTTGCAGTAAATTTTGTATTGTGCTTACAAACAGCACTAGTAGGGATGACTTCTTTAATTTACGTAAGTCCTTAATCTAACTAATAATGGTAAATAAATATGCTTTTAACAACAGGCAGTACTGTCTGAAACTATGATTTACTGCACAATAACCATTTCCTTCATGTTCAGTTTTACCTCAAATTAACCTTGGAAATTCAAGTCTTAAGTGATCCTTTACTGAAATCAACAAACAATCGAAAATACCTTTTAAAGCCTATAAGTAAAAAAAATCTTCCAATATTTATAGCATCAGATTTGAACATATAAACTTTAGATGTAGAAAATTCATTTATCATTTTAATGAAGCTTCTGCTGTCATTTTCAAGAAAGTGTTTTATGTAGATATTTGGAACACTGATGCAATTTGCCAAAAGTCAATTGCTTTTAAAGAAATGGCTATGAACCCAATCATGACCCAGCATTAAAGAGGAGATATAATATCTATCTTGAAAGCATTCTATTTTAAGATGATTAATTCTGTCTTACAGACAAGAATTTCATGGAGACAAGGCTCTATACTGTAAATATAGAAATATACTACATGAGGACTTACTATATCTTTATCTTTTTGTGTCTGTTATGAATTAGGGCATGTTTATTATGAATGTATCGCTAGCTGACTTCATATAGGAATGATGACATTATGTTAACATCCTTTATGTAAACAAAAATATTGATGATTGGATATAAAAACTTTTAAGGCAATGCAGAACAAAGGAAATTTATGGTATCAAAGAAACTCTCTGGTAACTTCTGTCAATGCCAAAATCTTGTGCACTTATGTTTCACAAAAGATAGCAAATTAGTTCATAAGAATTTCATGTAAAATATATCAGAAAATATGGATATTAACCTTTGTGTTACATAAATGTATAGTAGAACAGTTAAAAGATTTTTAAATGCAGTCTTAGAGTATGAATAAAAATGGTCTCTAGTAATAGCATTTTAATCATCATTGTGAATTATAATGTGTTACAACATATTGGATACCTAAAATTTAAACCTATATTTAGTACAGTATAATGTAGGCTTGCATTTATGAGAAAAAAGAGGGTGAAAATATTATTAGAACATGATTACACGTCATAACTAATGAGATGTGCTTGTGACTAATAACCCATATCTTGGTTATAAATAATTTGCACATCACTGACATGGGAACAAATGCAATAATTTTAACTCTATAGATGATATTCTCAATGTACTGTTGTTGGTAATATTTAACATTTCAAAATACGGGCCTACAAGTCATTTTAAACTACGGATGAAAACATTCATCAAAGGTGATATCATGGGAAATATACCAGAATTTCTCATAATTAATGCATACTTTGTTTGCATGAACATTTCAGCCCCAAAGTTCCATTTTCCTACAAATATGGTCATTTCAAACTGCATATATTTTGAAAGTAATATGATTTGTAACTAGAAATTGCCTCGAACGTTAAAAAATGCAAATGTATGGTTCTGATATATAGACATGGCATATATCAATCATTACCAACCAAGCAATTCTCATAGGTACGGCATAATGAAAATATCTCATGTTTATGATACTTTGACAATACATATTCAGTATTTTATGTAAAAATCAAATCTGTAGTCTACTTGTAACTTCTCTCTCTTATTCGTCCAATTCCAATCAATATATGGTAATGTTTCACTCTTCAGCCACACGTTTAACTGCATTTCCAGATACATCTATGTGTCTAGTTTCCAAATCATGCCAATGAAGACTAGTAGAAGGCAACAAAGAAGAAGGTCAGATATGAGTTTTCAACTACCACATGACTACATTATAAATAATTGTGAACAAAAAAATTCAGAAAAATTACGAAAAATACCAGCAGTTTAGTAAAAGCAACCAAATCCAAAATTAAAATCAACATGAAAAAAAAATGGCAATATGTCAGCATAGGTATGGCAGAGAGGCAGATAATATAGGTTTAAATGCTAGAACCCTACTATGGCTATCCTTGAGCTCAAATAAAGCAATAATTATTACGTATCCTACAACTTTCCCCCTACGAACTTAAAAAGCAATGATTAAACCACTCTCACACACACATGACTTCTACCTGCCTAATAGCTATGGAACACACAGGAAATAAGAAATGAGAAAGAGAGAAAAAAAAATTAAGCGACAATATTTATGCAGAATTAATTTACCAAAAAGATCACATCTGTTAACGGCCTCATTGATTACCGCTGATGTGAGAACTTACCTGGGACAGAGATCGATGCCAATAGTGGTGTGATGGGGATGGATGGGAACGTAAACTGCCAGAGGACGAACTATTTAAGGAGCTAATGCTACTGCATACACTTGATTTCCTGGAGCCCAGAGATGAGGAGGGGCTACTCGGAGGAGTTCCGCGGTGTCCCCTACCACCTACGGTATGATGGTGCTGAGTGAGATGGCCCCCGACAGTCGACGATGGAGCTAATGTATTGGTCAACGACCAGCCGCAATTGCCTCCGGGAGCACCAATCTTTCCACCTCTCAGGTCCCGTATCACCTGCAAAACAGTTGCGTAGAACACACACACAACTTTTTAGCAAGCCAGGTTAAACTGTAGGATGAGGGGTGAGCTAATGGCTGTGCAATGAGATCAAAAGGAAGAAACCTTGAGCCAATGTAAGCGTGTGATCTAGATCTTCCTAAAATGATTTTTCGGTCAACCGGTGACCATCTACAGGGAAAAAATATTTTGAGAGCCTTGACGAAGGATGGTACAGTGATGGAGCACTGTTCAAAGTCATGTCCATCACTGTAATATCCCTTTGTCAACGCTTTTAAAATAATTTCTCCTTTTAAAGGTTGAAAAAACATGCTACCTTTTCCACATAAATATTTTTGTACAACCAGTTTCATTACATAAGTAATCAGTCATGTTACTTATGTAAAGAAACCGGTCAAAGAAAGGAAGGACAATGACTGTAGATTGGAGGATTTTAAAAAGTTGGTTTGGAAAAGAATGGAGGTGAAGAGGACAGAGAAAACAAAATAAAGAAGTGTAGCGCATGATGGAAGAGGACCTGCAGATATTGAATGAAATCCAAATAAGATAGGGAAGGTACTGTGCATCATGAAGGAGTTTCACACTGTAGAGCAGAAGACGATTTCTAACAAATATCAGAAGTTATGCAAACTAATTACAAACAAGAACAGTGACTCACAATCATTGTAAGCCTATGGATCAACAAATTTATAAATCCTGTTTAAGAAGACTTTTGTGTCAGTGAAATCCTGCTGTAACGTGGGTCTAAGGAGACAGAGTTTATTATCTGCGTTATTGGCAACCCACATTATTACGGGAAACAATAAAAACCCTGTAAAACTAAATCTTTAACTAATTTATCTGTGGAATACAATATAAATTGATATTTTATGATTTAACTGCATTGAAATATATCGCTTGAAATAACATCATTGTGATGGTAGACACATCGAGATAAGATCTGCTACTACATTACCTAATTCTAACAAAGGAAGATAATCAATGTAACCATATTGGGGGCCATGGTGATAGCTGAGGAATATCTGAAACCTCTGTAAAGTGAGGCACATTATAATAGGGTTTTACTCTACTAAGTTTTTATTCTCATAATTTACTAACGTGAATATACTATTTTTTTTCACTATACTATGCTATTCAGTGTAATTATGATGAAATGTACTTACTTATCTAAAACAAATTTAGTGTACAAACTTATCCAAATAAAATTTAGGTGAACTTACTTTTAAAAAAATGTGTGATATGGATTAGGTCAGTCTGAAGATCATCATCGAAAAATATGTCATTCTCCACAGCCATTAAACGATTAAGCCAACCATTCTTTTGCAAAGGGAGAAGTTACAAATGTGTTAAAAAAGTAAGTAAGTCTACAGGGGAAAAAATTACCCAGTATTTCTGAATCTATAATGAATATGTGAAATGCAATGCCCTATGTACTATTTTTGCTATTATACCATTCATCATTCTCAGTATGACCTTTTCTGCAATTTTTTTACATTACTTGGAGAAAGAGAAACAGTAATTTTCACCCAAAAGTTTATTTTCGTACATGACCATGGTTTTGTTGCATAGCAACATCATCAGGTGAAACATACAAAAATTGTCAGGTATTTGTACAAGTTCAGTAGAAGGTGGTGGAAAGAAAGAGGAGGGGGGTGAGGGTGATTGGTGGTCTGAGGTGGGTGGGGAAAGTTAAGGAAGGTTTAGTTTACGTGAGTCAGGGGGGAGGGCAGAGGAGGTGGCCGTTGGGGTATACATGGGTCAGTGGGATGGGAGGGGTGCAAGGAGTTATGATTAGGTCAAGGGAAGTGCAGTGGAGGGGGGGGAGGGAGAAGAATACAAGTGGTCACTCGGCAATTAAGGCCCATCTTTAGATTTCAATGGCTCAAAATTTCCAGCTCCTCCAAGGAATCTAATCTGCATCCTCCTCTCTTGATGTGCATCACCTGGGGAATGAAGTGACTCATGTGGTCCTTGTCCAGTAGATGTTTGGCAAAGTATGAAATGTCATCATTGGAGAGGAAGCATGCTTTGTGTTCCTTTGCTCTGGCAGAAAAGTTTCTCCCTGTTTGTCTGTAGATGTAGTTTCTCCCTGTAGATGGCATCACAATAGGAGCAATGCAGGGATGCTGCTTTGTTGCCCAATGTTGTATTTGTCCTTTGTTGAACCTATTAGTTTTCCCAATGTGGGTTTGTTACAAAATGCCACTCTCAGCTTCCTTAGGAATAACTGCTGCACATTCAGGGTAAGATTCTTCAGAAAGGAATTCTTCGTTAAATATATTTCCCTTGTATTTGGAGCCTTTTTCTTCTGCGGTATCCACCAAGGCCGTGGAATACCCACTGTTGACTGTGATATTCGTTATAGTCTGGAGTTCTTTCTTCTTATTCTCAGCGGACATTGGGATGAGACATAGTTTATTCAATATGGAGTGAAGGGCAGGTTTTTTTGCGAGTAATAATGCTGGGAACCACTATAGATAATGGAGTATACATAAAATTCCTTTCTGTATATTGAAAAATTGAATCTTTTAAACCAATGATTGTCCAACCTTGGTTGTGTAAGTTAATGGGAAGATCAAAGAAATTCAAACTCCTTGATATTTCAGTCTCCATGGTGAATTTAAAAGTTTTATCAACGGAATTTAATAAGGTGAGGAAAAGTCTAGTTGTCTGATAGTGCCTGACCACACACAGAACATATTGTCCTCATATCTGTGACAGTGGGAAGCGAGTTTCCTTAAAGGATGTTTGGAGAAGAATGAAATCTTTTTGAAAATGTTCATGTGTATATGCTAGAATTGGAGACAGTAAGACCATCTAGCTGCTGGTAGTGCTTTCCATTAAACAAAAAACTAGACTGGTGAACAAGTATTTATGGCAGAAATTCACAGATCACTTGAATCATGGGTAGGAGCACCAGCTTTCAACAGGGTGTCTCAGCTAAGTGTATAGCCTCTCATTTTGGGACACTGTGAAATAAGTTGATCACATCAAATAACTCCATATTGCACTTTTTTGGGACCACTAGATTGGAGTGTGTTTGCAAACTCATACGAATTTTTGATACGGTATTTAAGGGAGAACTTAGAATAATGGCAAAGTAATGAGTTTAATCTGTGAGACAATAGGTGGTTATGGGTGGAGACACTGAATACAATGGGCCTAATTGGGGTGTCATTTTCATGATTCTTCCACAAGCTGTAGTATCTTGACGATTTAGGGTCATTTGGATGAGCCTGGGCACTTCACTAGGGGAGAATAACATGGTACATGAAGAGAGGGTCTTTTTACACTCCTTTTGGTATTCCTTGGTCAGGTCTTTGGTCAAAACAACTATGTATATTAAATGAATTAAGAAAATCTTTGCACTTAGTGATGTGGGTACCTCTATCCATGACCATTACGGCATAGCCTTTGTCAGCTTTGGATGTTATGAGGTTTTTCTTGGAAAGGGACTTTTCAAAACACAAAATGAATCAATACATCTGCAATCACCTGTCCCGGCTCATGTGATTTCTGTTGATATTAAAATCACAATGCACTGTTTAGACACTAATTGTCATCTTTAAGTGCCAAATCGCAGTCCACAGCAAGGTTCTTCAACTGCTTATTTGAGTGTGATATTTGGAGCATACCTGAGTACTTTTTCCAGCATCTTCATCTCTTCTGGCTGGCAGTGGTGATGCGAAGGGTTGACTACCCTGCAGTTGAATGCATGTGTTTCCAAGGCATTCCTTGGGTCACACTTTTGGGCCAGCGTTAATTCCTTTAGTTTATTTAGCAAGTAGACTTTTTGCAATTTCACTCGCTCTTTGTCAAAAGCACTTGTCTAACCAGGTTCATTCCGGCCAATGAAAGGAGGAGGTCAGTTCCGTGAAGAGTAGAAGGTAGTGTGAAATGGAATCATATTCCACACACCACTTGTGAAGTGTTTCTTTTCACTTTTATCTCCAATATTTTTTTTTGTTTTTTGCACCAACCTCTCAGTATTGTTACCCTTGAAGTGCTGTACAACATGTACTTGCTAATTTCAAATAAACATTATTTAACTTACAGCCTTAGCATAAACATATGCATTGAATTATACCACTAAGACACAACAAAAAGTCAACAAAACTGGCACTCACCAGTAAAAACAGGTCAGTTGTCATAAGACAATTCATATGGAATAAATGGTATCTTTACAAATGATATATGTAAATATACAAATTTATCTAAAAGACAAAAAATTTACCCACCTGTTCACTTGCTTCTGGTAAAGAATATGGATCTACTGTGTGCTTTTCCAATTGTGCCAATACCTCTTGAAGATGAGTCAATTCTACGAGCATAGCCACTTCTTCATCCTTATAAAAAAAATGCGGAAACCTTTACCATCACTTGTATAGCATACAGTTATCAATTAAACATTGCTAAAACTAGTACACAAACAGGTGTCCTTGACCCTGGAATATTTGATAAAGATATCCAGAGACAAAACCTAAATTGGCCAAATAGTGGGGTGTTTCATATCACTTTTCGGCGTGAATGAGATTAGTCAGCCATTAAGACATGTCTTCAATGAATATGTTAAATCAAGTACCTTATTATTTTTTCATTAACAACCCTTTGAATATTAGGCATAGGCTTGAGGCTTTTGTATTTTAAAATCAAAATAAAAGGGGAAGAAAAGAATTTGAGAAGGAGATTGTCTGGATAAAAGAGAAAGATTTTAAGCACAATAAATTACGTGGTAACAAAATTTAGTTTCATGGGTTAGATTCCAAAAAATTATTTGACTAGGTAGGCATTAGGACTTGCTGAATTAATTTTATTAATTCAGCAATTAATTTTAATTAAATGTCAATATTAGAAAATCCAGGCAATCACTAACCACAACTGGCTTAAGGTATGCTACAAAGATACAGTAACGGCTACGCTCCTCAACTAAAGCAGCACAAGCTGCCTTCTGCTCTGCCTCCTCCAAGAGATGCCTTCGTTCATTGACATCAGCCATGGACACATCGAGTTGCCGCTGAAGATCTGGACCCCCACTTATAGTCATCACGTTTCCTTTTTGAGTTAAAAGAGGAAGTGATTAGATTTCTTGAATATGTTCAAGCTTTATTGACAAGACAATGATAATAAATAATATTCCTGTCAGAAGATCACATACATGAAACACTCAGCAGAAATAAGAGACATCATGGATTAAATTCAAAATACAAAAATATGTCATAGAATTAAATGATCAAATGATAGTATGAAGAAACATGCACAATACTAATGAGTGATGTATAATACCAAGTAATAAACGATTTGTTTCTAATGAAATAGTTAAATTGTGTTCAGCACTAGTTCAGCATTATTCATTAAATTTCCTTTTAAAAGGTAATTTCACACAAAATATATAAAGATGATTCATAAAAAAAGATTAACAACCTCCAGGCCCAGAGTTATTTCCCATAGTGGTCATGTTCCCTCCACCAGCACCTTTCCGGGCTGCCTTTTTCTGGAGCCGTAGTGTGTCTGTAGATTTCTTCTTTAGTTCTGCTCTTGCTTTTTTATATTCTAGAATAAAAAAACAAATTAAAAGAGCATTAAAAAATGCTATGTGGTATATACAATTTCATAAAACTATTTATTTCATTTAGAAAATAGGTAAAAGTTTTACAAAGTAACAGAAAGTATTTTTGATGATTAATATAAACAAGTTTCTCTAATATTTTCAACTTCAACAAAAATTGTTAAATGCTTCAATCAGATTTTAGTTCAAGACAAGTCATAGCTCTATTTTGCCCTATATTAATAAATAAAATAATTATGCCATAACATAATGCTTTGAAAACAAGAGTAAAGCTGAAAACTTTTAAAAATCCCTTTTGGCTGAAATACACTAATTTTCTACATATATTCTTAATACTGGACAGCTTTCTTGTATCTAAATTTCCAGTCTCTAAAATGAATTAAAGTGTCCATAAATTTGTATCAATTGAACATGTACTTTTGTTTATAGGTTAACATTTCCTCAATTTCAACAGTGAGTAGAAATTCTAAATACTTCATTCCTATAGCCTATATGGTTTTGGGAAATCTACGTATTGGCTATTTATTTTCAGAACATAACTTATTTCTTAAGTAAGTTATCATTTCAATTTTTTGTTTTTTCTCTGTTTTCAAGTAATTCCGACAACTTAATGTTCTGAGGTTCTTAACTTATGCAGTATTTCTTTAAACAAAGTTTCTTTGGAATAATTGATCTATTCAATGTGTGTTTACTATTCAAAATTTAATTAATTAAAAAAATTACAACAGATCCAGGTTAAGTTTGGAGTATCTTCAAATTCTTATTTAATGTAAATCTAAAGAGAATATCACTTTTACCAAATACTATTTTTTACCAGAGCATGTTTTGGAGCCCATACCACCCAACATGGAGGTGGTAGAAATGCTGGGGCCAAAATTCTAAATATCATCAGGAACCAGAGAGATTGATGATGATGATGAAATGATAAGCTACATATGATTGCTTAAATGGAAACAAAAACTGCACTGCATAGTGAAATAAAATGTGCCAGGAAAAATTGAGTAGAATGTGAAACGTCTGAGAGAAAATGATATTAATTAGGGGTACTGTCTTTAAATAATGTATTAGAACATTTTAAATGTAAAACATATTCTATGATATTTGTATTTAATATGAAAGGTAATTGAAAACAGACAGCAAATTACTTTTATTGGCTTCCACTACTCTTTTTAAATTCATTTTTTATTGGAATAAATGAACCAACACCACCTTCAGAATTTTTTTGAAAATTGACATGGTCAGGCTACAAGAGCAAAGGTAAAGTTATGTGCACTGGAAAGTTACTGTTTTTGTACATATTGTACATGTGCTTTTATATTCATTGTAAAATCTTTTACAAACGTCTGATGATGACGAAATAAAGTCGAAACCCGGGTCATGTATTTTATTTTATGGATGTTTGTAAAAGTTTTTAAAATGAATATAAATTCGTTCCACCAAGTCCGACCTCATGGTGTCTCATTCATGTGCTGTTATTCTGAATTAAAAACCAAAATAACTTGCTTGAGCATTAAATAAAAAATATCCAGTCAGCTGCCATTTTTATTAGAAATAAATTAATCAAAACACATTCCAAAATTTAAAAATTAAAATATTAAAGTTACAGAAAAGACTATTAGTATTATTCATAAAAATTTTCAGAGATTCATAACTTGCATTTTTCTTTTACTCTTACACATATCATAATTCTCTTTTTCATTCAAGAATGAATAGTCTTCACTATATCTGTTTAATCATGAGCTATTTTGTCAGCATAGCTGTTAATTACCACTAATAATTTCATAGTTTCTTATAACAGTAGTATTTCTTGTACAGGAGTTTTTAAAAAATTAAAGAAAATTAGACCACAAATGCCATGGTTGTTGTTCATCATTCCCGGAAATCTGAATATAATAATTCAAGTAACAACTGCCCAAGTTCTTATGAGGTGGTTTGATGTGATTAAATAATATTGCTTTTAAATGTTATTCTACAAGGAGACCTCATTTTTGGACAATTTTATCCTAATTATCTAAGACTTCCAGATAAAAATCAGAAACAAAATTTGTTGTGTGGGTATACTGAATGAAAAAATGTAATTATGATAAAAATCATAATTAATACTTACCTCTAGAATGCTCTTTATCCAAATTAATCACAGATTTTTTCCAGTCTTCCAACTTTTCCTGAAGAGGAGTAACTAAGCAGTCCATAATTGCACTGGAAAAGAATGAAAGTGAAAATATGTACAAATATTCAGAACAAAGACAAAAATACTTCATGGACTGAGACAATAATAAAATATGGATCTTTAGCTTGGATTTATTTCCACAGAAATATTCAGCATAACTGGTTTCGATGAATTACCATCATAATTGATTGCAAGTAGCATGAGTGCTGGGATTTGGGGGGGGGGGTAATTTTTCTACTACCCCATTGAAATTCCTGCTGAAGTAGAGTTGCTCTAGTTGACTATGGGTTTTCAGTAAAGTATGTTTATAACAGGTTCAGGAGAGGATGAAGGGAAAAAGAATGAAGGATGTGATGAGAGTAGGCATCAAATTGAAGGCATGAGAGTCATATTTGCATATAAAATCATGCAAAAGCAAATATCAATAGAAGAACAAGCTTGAAATCAGAGAATGCCAGTGTCTATTTTACTTAGTGAAGTTATTGAATTTGATCATAACACCAAGAATGAAGCGGTGGACAACCAAAATGATTTTAGAACAAAAAGTAAATTATTTTTATATGAGATCATTGTAAATTTAAGGTGAGGCATCACATAAAATTTACACAAATTAAAAGAAGAAGCTAATAATCGATACATATAATAAATTATAAATGGCATTATTTTTTCCACAACATGAACATACCTAGTGAATGTCTTGACTCGAGCTTCAACTGCTCTGTGTCTCAGACATATCCTAGTTAAGGCTGTACCAATCTCTTTGGTAGCTCCTGTGAAAGTACAAGATATAGTTGAGAAATGAATAAAAGCAACCATTGGAACCAAAGTATATTTTAAGAATTATATTTAAAAAATACATATAAGTTCATGCATGCTTCTAGGGAAGCCATTTTGAAGCTTTTGTGAAATTCATGAAGTAACAGCAAAGCAATAATATTTATTGATTCCTAGGAGAACATAAGTACATTACACACTGGAATCCATCAAAATACATAAATGGCACACAAGTATACACACAAAAAACCCTGATACAAAATGAACAAAACATAAAGAGGTTAAAATAGATACATAGTATTAAAATGTCTCATAAAAGTAGTCTTTTACATCATTTTTTTAATAAATGAAATGTTGATCATACATAATCTTTGCAGAAATGTCTAATTACTCTTGTTGATCCTCATGCAATAAGGTTGCATGGAAATAAGATATTTCCAACCACATCTATGAAGGTTGTATGCTCATGAGCTCAACTCTCAGACATACAATTCTCATAGGCAATGGCAGTCATACCAGTTTCTCAGGGAGCACTTTGAGATCATTCCAACCAGATGTTTAGCTAGAATTCCAGCAAAATTATTTTGCATAACAGTAATAAAACGGATAAATGCAAAAGCAGCGAGCCTTCACAATCTTAATATTACTCAGAATGAATTATTCACAACCTCTTATATTAATCTAAAGCCTAAATTATTTGGTGTATTATGGAAAAAGAATCTTTTCAAAGGATTGATAAGATTGTGAAAACTATGATTTTTATGTCTTTGCACCCTGCAAATGGCATCTTAATTTTTAAATTACATAATCAGTAAATCAATCAATAAAATAGGAACCTAATTTATACAGATATCTCTTGTTATTACACTAAATCTAAGATTTATGAATGTAAAAATAACATTAACTGTGACAACTTTAAACAAGCTATTAAACTAGGTCAATTTGGTGAAATGATGATAATTTTACATTTTAAAATATGAAAAAAATGCTTTATTTTCAGAAGTACTTGTGTATTATATGGTGTCACATCTGCAATGAAAATGGTGCACAAAGAATTTTAAAAGTAACAGTGGTTTGTTTTCAAGTAATTATTAGTTTTTACAAAGTTAAGCCTGAGACTATCAAGTTAATCATGAAAACCAGTCTGGCAATGAAGCCAAAACCTTACAGGACACAACTGTAATGATTAAATATCTAGTGACATAAAAAAGTTTCTTCAAAAGTCAGTGCATAAGTACACCAACGTCATCACCAACACCAAGACCAAGAAAAACACTGAGGATCATTTTAGAAAAAGCTGACAAGTGTAACAGTATTGCTAATGTATAGAAGCCATTACTTGGAAAAATCTGAACACTATCCTAGGCAATCCAATAGTGAAGCTCTCCACTGACATGATAACCAAGCTTCAAACAGAATTTAAGTAATCCATTAACTCAGTACCCAACATAGCAAAGCTTACTATTTCCAGCAATAAACCAGAAAGCCCTCATATGTTAAAATATCTTCTGATTACTTATACGCCCATTAGGCCTATAGTATCCAGTAGCTGTACTAACGAGGGACCAAGCAGAACACCTAAAATCCCTAATTAGATAATTCACAGAATTCTATCCCAATTAAGTGGTGAAAAATTCCTATGATTTCTGAACAAACTAGCTGGAAGACTTCCCTTCCCTCCAACCATATGTCAGTGTCATTTGAAATTAGTAACTTTTTCATTATCAACAGTGTTCCCATCTGGAAATAGATGGTAGGGAAATGAGTGCTCAAAACTAAAGGAGTAGGATTCCTCAGTAAATTAACAACCTTACTAAAATTCATGGAACAAATCCATTTTTTCTTAATAGAGTAACGTAAACTAAAGGATTGGTAATGGAGTCACTCTTATCACCACCACTGAAAAACTTGGACATGTTCAAGTTTTCCACTTATACTAAACACAGAGACTGCTGTTATCCTTATGCCCAATATGTAGTAATAATAATCTATATTTATTTGTTGCACAAGGGAACATTGTGATTGAAATTTTTAAAGTCAAAATACAAATGAGAGTACAAAAATGAATCAGAGAGATACAGGACATTAGGCTTAAAACTTGAATATAATGGTAGAAAGTCAAGTTCAAAGTATTCCTCCAAAGAGTATGTAGGTTTAGATTAAAGCTACTTTTCTAGGGACAGACAGAATGCCCCATTATCCACCATGGCTGCTGAATTGGGCATCATGTTTTAGAATTTGACTGCCATATTTTCATATTCAAAAGATTTGGCCAGTCGACATTGAGACATGTTTAGTTTATGGTTGGCTCTGGTGGAATGGTTGTCTTTCAGCTCTAATTGAGTACACTTTATAATTCCCTTTTATGTGAATGAGGGTGCAAAATATATAGAGGCTCTATATAGTCTCAATATTCAGCGCTACAAAAGGTGATTAAAAGGAAATGGCATGGAAGTGGCATTTACACACTTTAGAGCAGAAAATTGCAAAGCAATACATCTGGGAAATGGGGAGGGGCAAATGGACAGAAATTGGACAATTAGGAAGTTGGTTCGAGACACATAAAGTAATACAAGGCCATTGAGGTGCTCTCATTTCACAAAAATTTGTGGAACCATGACCACTAGAATGACTTTATTCAGGATATACTCCAAAATTAGGACAATGTATGGAAAATATATTCAAAGCAGACAAAAATGTGAAAAACTAACATATAGGAAATATGTTACCAGCGTGACTTGGTGGAACTGTTTCATGATTAAATGAGATACAATGCTTTGTAATTCCACATACATATATTTCTGTGGAATTACAAAGCATTGTGTCTCATTTAATCGAAAAACATTTGATTGACACAACACTTGATTAACAAAAATGATTTTGAGAAGTATTCCCCCTACTGTAAATCCAAAACCCATTCCTCACCAGGTTATTACCCAGCCCATCCCCAACATCCCCTTCCATGACATTCCCCCCCCTCAACCGGATGGCTCATCACAACTATACCCTATACTGTCACCTGTTAAACACCTCCCCACCTACTTCTACCTCCCTCCTTTCCTCCCATAGAATTGTATATATACCTCTGTAACTGTCGCCAGCAATGAAATGTATAGAATAAAATAGTGTAGAGGGTTTCATTGTTTTTTATAAAGTCATGATTAGTATTTAATATGAAGATTGGTTGGCCCTCCATTCTTTCCTATCCAGTGCTAACTCTATTACCCCTTGGTAGTTCTTTCTAGCAAATCTTATAATTTGCCCTATATATTTGTCCCTCAACCTACCCCATGGGGTCATCCCTTCTAATTTTACTTATTTTTTATTTTAAAATTTTATTAATCTTACTTTATAATTCTAATTTAATTATTCATGAATTCGTAGTTCCTCGGAGTGTGTCTGATGTACTTTTTTTGTCTTATTGCACTCCAAATAAACTTATCCTCTTTCACTCTTTATGTACACTTCCTCATTCCTAAATCAATATGTCCTCTTCATCTTGAGCAACCTCCTCCAACACCATGTTATGAAGTCTTCTAATCTTATGTTGTCTGCTTTCCAATACGCCATACCTCTGATCCATAGAGTGCTATGCTCTACATAATGCTCTTCATATGCTCCCTTGTTTGGAGTGATCTTTCTTAGGCATTGGAGTTGCCTCCGTGCATTGAATGCCTTATCAGCTTGACTTTATATACACTTGATATCTGTAGAACTTCTTCCATCCCATGTTATCCTGCCTCCCAGGTACGTGAAGGATCCCCTTGTTCTAATTTCTCTTCTTGTAACTTGACGTTTGCACTCAGCTTCTTTCTTCTGCATACTACTATTTTGCCTTTGTACTGTTAATTCTCATGCTGTAATCCTTCAGTAATTGTTCCAATGTGTTCAAGTTTATTGAAATAATGGACCTTAATTACAATTGGAGTAAATTAACTCCTGTATATCCAGTCCTGTTAAAGAGATAACTTGAAATTAACAAGCAAGTCCTACGACTATGAGTCTTACATAAGACTTATGTGAAGGCTTTGCAGGACTTTTTTTCAGAATTTACAACATGACATTATTGATAACCCCCATCTTCTATTTATGAGGGCAGAATATTATGAAAAAATTACACCTTTTATATGGACAGTGAATGAACTTTCTCTCATTGTACTTAATGTCCTCAACGCTTATGATTTTGTACATTTTTGCCAAGAATGCATACACTGTGCTAATACTATTGTTTAACATAAATTTCAAATTTTAATTGATGTTTTGGATGATGATGCACCAATAATATTGAAAATCTTCTCATGCTGGATAAAGGAGGCAAGACAAAATTATTATTTTTTAACTTCATTAGGTCCCTTGGTGATTTTTTGGACTATCCAAAATGAAAGGGTAGAATAATTGCAACATAGTTGCCAAATAAAACCTTTGCAATACTTTAGTTGACTTGAATTAAATTGATACCAAAACTAAACTCCAAAACACATGCTGTACAGTGTATGTAGAGACAAAGTTTTAGGGAAATGGGACAACCAAAAAAAAATTCATACATTCGCAAACAATTTTTCCTATCTAAGGGTACAAAAATGAAGACAGTAAAGGAAATTAAGAGAGCGTTAAGTGAGTGAATACAATACTATGTACAATTATTCAAAGAAATGACACCTAGAGAGATCAGGTACAACATTCTTGAATATTCAAACATGTAATACTACACCACAGGATATTACACTGTCAAAATACAACAGAGATGCCCAAAGTTTTATAGCATCATTTAATAATACAACATACACATTTTACATGAAAAGAAAAAGACTAAATAAATAGAAAAAGACAAAATTAACTAACCTTTAGTATTGGTAGCTGAATCTGCTATTCTTTGGAAAGCATCAAGGTAAGCTGATATTGCCAAGATTGTTGCTCTGAAAAGAATATAAAATTAAAATCACTAAAAATAGTTTCCAGAATTATTATAAGTATCAAAACAACAATGCTAAGACTTTTAGAATTCAACGATTAATTTAATAATTTTTGATTCCACACTTTAATGTTTCTTTTGCAGCTAAATATATACATTGATTTTAATCTTACTTGTTTAGTCATTTATATCCATATTGCATATTATCCTTGATGCAATTATCTCATTTGATTCATTCAAATTACCTATAACTTAACTACACTTTATGTTATGCCCATAAACGCCCCTTTGCTTATCTTTGACTCTAATGAGAGTCAAAGATAAGGAAAGGGTCACATGGCATGGCAAGTTGCTATGACCCGGAGTGGATTATATTAACAAAACTGCACATTATTATTTATTATTGCTTTTTTCTGAACTTTACTGAGTTTCTCATCAGCTGATTTACCTGCTTTCAGCTGCAATTAATGACACACCCTGTGTAGGAATGGGTAACTAAAGCATGTGGGAGAATGAGTGCAATCCTGGTCACATAAGTAAAATAAGCTGAGGATGTTTTTGGTCATACTGTTTAAGTATAGCACCATAGCAATTACTTCGTTTATTCATTAATTTCTAACCCCTTTCAAATCCAGAAAGACAAACATATGTTTATGTCAATTTTTGCAAATAGTATACTCATGTATAGCTCCACCACCCTTTTCTCAAAGAAAAAGGTTTTCCACACTTAGGAAACTAGGGTTGAAAAATGAGCAGCAAGTGATTTTTATTTTCACAGCTTTCACAGGAGATATAGAGCCATACAGCAAACAAAGTTATTTTTAACTATTGTCTCATTCGAAAATAAAAAAATGTATCATTTATACTTGAGTGAGGAGAAATACAAATAGTAGTAACATTCCTTGTGCTAGGTTTATAAAAGTAAATTAACAGCTTATCATTATCTTTAGGTTTCTAGAGAAGCATGACTCTAGTAGACTACATATTTCAATCTAAAACTGTATGTTGGTTCTTAACCCATTCTTGGCCAAAGTTATGCTACATTATCAATTATCCCAAAAAATGTTTAACATTAATTTTATCTAAACTGCTTTTAACAACTAACCATAAATTCCCTATTTCCCTCAATTGGTAATGATTGTGAAAAGAAATAGTGTAAATTCGTTTACTTGGGAATGGACAAAAAAGCTTAGCAAGCAATTGAGAAACCTGAATATAAAAACAGCCTTTTATAACATGTCTAACTTTAACCTAATTTCCTGTACAAAAGACAAAGTGGATAAAATGGAAAAAGGTGGATTATATCAGTTAAAGTGCGAATGTTTGGCGGTTTACATGGGTCAGACTGGTAGAAATTTTAAAATACGTAAGAAAGAACATAGGGAATGTTACCAGAACGGGAACATGTCTTCCCAATTTGCTAAACATCTGTTAGAAATGGACCACCAAAGCAACTCTGTTCCAAACATTTTTCACTCCCAACCAAAAGGTCTTAAGCTTGTTGCTTTGGAATGCATGCGGGGAAAAAACGAGGTGATGAAGTTATAAATGACATTCTGTTTGCCTCCCACTCACCCTTCCTTGACCTGCCTTCGCTTCCAAAATCACCTAATATACGATAATCACTACCCAAAAGTCACCTAACCCCTCCCCCCCCTTCCCCGTCCTTCCGCTTCCATCTCATCCTCACAACAATAGAGATCTTTCCCCCGCCCCCCCACCACACCCCCCCCCATCATCCACAACACCTACCCATCTCATTGGCTCCCCACTACTTTTCGTCCCCTCCCTCCCTTCCCACCCCCCCAGGGCATAGCCTGAACATATATAAGATGGAATGTTTTCTCTGTTATGTATGATCTGAAGATGACTTTGTAGTCGAAACCCGGGCCATCGTAATAAACTATTTTATGTGGAATTACCAAGGTTTTTTGCTTTTCATTTATCAAGAATTGTTTCCACGAAGTCACGCCTGAATCCGTTGGGTATTCCATGACTTAAATTTTATAAAAACTTTCACCAACCAAAATAAAAATTCGTCAACATTCACCGGGTTTCGATGCATATAACGACATTATCAGGTAACTCTACGGCAAGGTTATAGACGTCACAACACGTGTCATGCTGAAGTTTAAGAGAATGAAAACACTGCCGTACCGTCGACGAATTTTGTCTTGGTTTGTAAAAACGTTTCTATAATAATAAATTAATCAATTCTTCGTACTCCTTCCGTCCATTTCTCCTGTCTTCTTCCTGTTCCAGCCAACTTTTTATCATTCCTTATTGCGGGAAACTTCTTAATTCGTCCTCCTTTCTGGCCACTTTATATTCCCCGTCCTTCTCCGTACTCACATCTCAAAGAAAGACATTGCCAACCTTCTCCCTCAGTTCTCGTACCTTATTACGCCACACTCATTTTAGAACTTTCCACGGTCGTCTCGTTCATGCTTTCTTTCTCGTAAACGCTTCATTAGCTGAATCAAATGTTCTCCTGTTGCCTGGTGTGTCATTTTTCTTCTTAAATGCTGCCGAAATCTTATCATGCATTCAAATAAATGTAGTATCGAATCTAAATTTGCATTTTGATAAATTTTTAATACGTTTTGTTTATATAATTTTATTTATAATGTCGGAGGAAGTGTATTGGTCGTAAACTAGCTTGTCGCGGGTAAGATGTAAGATGATAAAATGTAAAATGAATTCATAATTTCTCTTCATCCTCCGGGATGGTGTTCATAAATAATTCCTGCTGTGTGAAAACTCAGGTCAGCAAAAATGTCACCCCTTATATGATGTGTGCCATGCATGCGAATTAGAACGAATATAGCCAGAGAGTGTCGCCGGATTGCCATCTCTCTAAGCTGCAAGTTGTGGAGTACTAAGCTGGATTATGCATATGGAGGTAGGGCGCCGCATCTATTCAACTTTTGGTTTAGAAATGTATTCTCGCGTTATCTTACTTCCGTGACCGGTGGATCCGGTGTTAGCAAAGGATTTAGGGTTACTAATAAGCTTTGGCTGAGCTTCCATCTTTTGCTTTTATTAGCCATCCCTTCTGGATTCATTAAGTGTGGTAGTCCTATGCAAGTAAAAGAGTACTAGGAATGTGTAATTATATAGAAAGAAAAGAAACTATCGATTGATGTACTTAGTAATATTTCAATTTAAAAATTTATTTTCCTAATATTTTAAGATTTCATATATTTTTTCCTGTGGTTCGTCATTATAAATAGGTTTTATGGAAGAAGTTTCCGTCGGGTGCGCCAGATATAATTAAGGGGTCATTTCTCATCCATTTGCCTGCTTCGAAAGACATGTTTACTCATCACCCTCCAACTAGTCTCACCTTTGAAGTGACAAACCTTTCCGGTTGATGTGATTTTCCTGGAAATAAAGGCAAGTTACCTTTCCTCCATTCTCTTAACCTAAAGCCTCCCCCTAGTATTTGTTGAAGCATGGAAGGAAATGGAATCATGTTTCTCCAAGCTCTTTTGTCGTCCTTGCCATCCCACTAGTCTCGCCTGTCAAGGGACAAAACCTTTCCGGTTGATGTGGTTTTCTTAGAAAGAAGGGCGAGTTGCTAGCCTCCATTATGTTAACCTATTCTAGCCTCCCCTATTCGTTGAAACTTGGACAGAAGTGAAATCATATTTCTCTAAGTCCATTGTCCTTTTCATCCATGCATTCCATTATTTACTCATCACTTTCTTCCTCTCGTGAAACGAGCAATATCCTTTACCCGTCTTTATGCCCGTTGGCGTGAGAACGTGTTAATTAATATGTTTCCCCGCGCCATTGTGGTACAGATCATTATAGGGTGGGCACATCAGAACAAAAACATCGCATCAATGCGCACGCAGAGAAACCCTTTCCCTCCAATCTTCTACTCTCTTCTCATATCCTACTCAGTGCTCCTGTATAATGTTGCCTTCTGATTGGGCAATGCATATAAAACTTTGGAGGAAATATCTAAATTCAAATTCCTCCTCGTTTTCTTTCTCAGCACTATTTCTTTTCGGAGAAGTTTTGGTGTTAAATTTCAAAGTATTTTCTTTTACTGGAAAGTAGTTCCGGGTTTTATCTCACTCTTTGAAGAAAATTTTGTTTCAGTTTTTCTAACGATCAAGCTTAGCGTCTTTACGTTAGCTAGCATATTTCTATACATAAAACGTGGATTCTACTGTGCATGACGTGGAATCCAAAGCTAACCCCCCGGATCATAAACCTATCATATGACTTCTCATGTGTCCGAATCCACTATCGGGAAGAAAATTTTAAAATTGTAGATTAAAGATATACGGATGCCAAAACTCAAAAATGTTAACATGACACATGGACACATTTTCCTGCCTCGTGACAATCTAAGTTACTTTCCTAACGATTGTGATTGATACATTGTGAGATTGATAACATGAAATAGTTTTTGGCTGACTTGTTGAAAAGGAACACCTTAAATGATGTGGTACCAAACCATAATTTTGGTTAATGACACATTTCTTCGGTGGCAATTTTCGGTGGCTTGACTTCGTGGAACTTCTCCATCGTCATGAGGAATTGCATTGTTGTTTTCTTGAAATGTTCTCAGTCTATTTATATTCAAACCATAAATATAAATATGAACAAATACATGTATGGTCTCAAAACTGAGACAGAGAAATATTTTAATAGACTTAAGATAACAGGAATCCATTACTGACGGTCTTTAAATCCTTTCAGCATCTAGCTCTGGATAGCTAGCATCAGCTTGTCCCTGGATGGTTGCATTCTGATAATCAAGAGTGATCATGGCTGCTGGTATCTGAGTTCGGAAGGAGATTAACTGTCAGGACGTAGAGAATTAAGTAAGGGCCACTCACTTTAACCTTTATTTTTATTTAGCTATTATCCAAATATTGTTGAAAACCATTCAGTTTTAGGCATCACTCCGTGGAAACATTCCATATAGGAAAAGTGGCAGACTTGTTTTTCCTAGTTAAAATTAATTAAAAACACGGTTCGGGTTTTTAATAAATTTAAAATGGAAATTAACAGTTTGTTTGTCCATCTCTTTTACAAATAACACCTTTTAATAAGTTCAATATTTTTAATACTACGTACTAAAGCACGGAAAGTGTTCCTTAAAGTCTTAATCACACCATGGTAGAAAATATTGACTATTATGGCTACTGAGGGTAATACCTGTCATTTTATGACTGCTTGCACGTATGACCCTACAGTCGCAAGTAATTGGGCACAAACTTTCTTTTGTACTTTCAAATTCATTGTTATTATCGTTCGAAAAACATAACTTGGAGGTCCCCTCTTTTCCGTTGTTTCGGAGCAGCAGGAGCTTTAAGGAGAGTCAATATCTTCGCAGCGCCCCATCGCATCCGAGGTGGCCTCGGAATTACTGCGTTTTTCCCGGGCGGGCAGGTATCCTGCCTAATTGCGCAAACACCACGGTGGTTTACACAGAAGGGTGAAGAGAAGCGGCGCGCTTGCATTAGCCGGCTCTTTGTGATTAACCCGAGTAATGCTCGACGCCCCTCTGGGGTACTCTCCCCGTGAAGTGTTT
>WURS02474421.1:14399138-14414959 GCA_011762765.2 Rhinocypha anisoptera
TCCAACTTTGCTGTAATGCTACCTGTATGTATCTTGACGAGCCTTATAACATGTACATACATCCAGTGTGTACTCATGTTCCTTGGGCTAATAAAATTATTATTATTATTAAGAGTCCCCAATATTATGAGCAACAGATAAGTCTTTGTAGGGAATTCTATTAGTCAGATTACATATAAATATAATAGTTCTATCACCAGAATTGTCAGGAAAGCCAATTTGATTCCCTTAGAACTTTTTTATATGAGTGTATCTACAGTGAAGTATATACTGAAAAATAATCTTTTGTAGAAATAAAATATTTTGTTGTTAATTCTTAAAATGTTATATTTTGTGTTTTGTAGATTAATAATTTTTGGTAATTTTGACTGCCAAATGTTGAAATTGGGTTGTTGCACATGCATGCACTTTGTATCCTTGTGCATTAAATAAATAAATTATTAAGTATATAATAAATAAATAAAATAATTAAGATTATGGATCAAGTGTGGCTTTGATGGGCAGATTTCAAATGTTTACATCCAATACCAAGTGCATAAATGGAAATCTCAGTTTCAGCATTGGAATATGTACTGTTTCCTGAAAATATTCTCTATTTTGGAACTACTCTCCAAAAGCTCAGTTCAAATAGCTTGTATTCATATAAACTCGGGAGCCAGTTACTAGTGCTAACCATGGTTTCACAATCTTATTTAACCAGAGTTAGTGCTAATATTCATTCACATGGAAAACTTTTAACTAGCATATAATGTAACAGTGTAAAAAGCTAATAATTTAAACATGCTAATAGGTCATAGGCCTGAAGGAAGGTAAGTGTATAGGTGTAGGGAACATAGAGTGATAACAGTAAACCATTATAAGGGGCATTTATTTTCCAAATTGTTATAAAAAGTTCAATTTCATTCTCATAAGGTGATTTTTATTTCGGAAACTTATGCCATTAATTTACATATTTATTTGCAGTACTCATGATTTTAACCACAGTTAGGAATATGCCATGGATTACTGGAAATAGGTTTTTGTTGATAACTTTCTAAAGGAATTAATTACCTTCTGAAAACAAGGCACAATACACAGCCTTCATGTACCCTGGTTAGTATTTCTTTCTATCTATTCACTTACGCTTATATTCTCTTCTCATTAGGCAAATTGCACTGAAAGACCTTAGCGAGCGCCTCAGTAAGGCTGAAAGGCAGCAACAGCAAGGGTGGCCAGCTCCTGAAAGACCTAAAATGTCCACAGGAGTCAGTTCCACCAAGGATGTAAAATCAGGCATCAAGTCTGTCACAATTGCCATACCTGGTGAAGAGCCAGTATCACCATCAGGTGCACAAATGCCTGGTATTGCATCTGTTTCTGGAGGAAATGTACCATCATCAGTGATTTCCACAAGTGATAATGCAATTTCTGTGCCCTCGAAAACCACGTGATTTCATGTTGGTTAACACTAGTGCCGAATGGCACTATTACTGTTAATGTTTGGGTGGAACTTTGATGAATTGCAGACACCATTGCTTGCTAAAACAGTTCTTTAGAACAATGGCAAATAAATAGCCTTCTTCCAGTCAGAAATGGCAGTAAATAACTGTATATAATTTTTTATGTGTGTGCATGTATGAGTATGAAGTGTAAATGTGTATATATATATAAATGTGTGTACAAGCATCTCATCACTTTGGTGACATGATATTGTGCAGTGATTTGAGTGAGTGTATGATGTGAAACCTTCAAGTTGGTCTAATTGTTGGGGACCATTCCTTTTAAAGATATAGTGTGTGTTGATGCTATAAGCAGTTTTGTTGTTATCACTTCTGTTTTTTTTATTCTCAACACCTTCAAATCAAAAGTCAGAAGATTGGCTTTAACCAAATATTTTGTGGTGAGATGTATAGTCATATTGCTATAAGAATATATTTATTTTTATTTCTGAAGTTTTTGTACAAGTGGAAGAAAGTGATTTAATCGTACTAATATAATGAAATTCTATCATATGTGCATGACTTGTTAACTGCCCCGAAGGTAAGTGGTGCAGTGGAAATGGTGCTGTGAGAAGTCAAATATTACATATACATACATATATATTGTGTGCGTGTATATATATATACATATATATATATGCTATATTGATGGAATCTGTTTATTATAATATTATGGTTTGTCCATTATGTGCCTCAAGTATTCATATCATCAGCATTAACATCATAAACATTTTATCAAGTCAATTTAATGGTGATGCATCCAAACATCTTAGCAATTGATAATAATATGGTGCTGAGTTTATCCTAAAGCTGTCTGTTGACATTTAGAAAAATGGATGATACGTATTGATTTATTAAATTTTAAAATTCGATTTAGGTAAAAACCTTTTTTTAAAAGATGATAGAAATTGTAATGGTTTTTCTTTGCCTTAATAGTAACCACAGTGGCTTACATAGTCAGAGATCGTACAGGTAAAAACTGCCCTGAACAGGTTGATACTGAAACTTGTACATAATAACCAAAACCATTAATGGCTGTAATTGAATAAGTGAAAAGTGCTTACTATAGGGTTCCAGCTAAGCCAAGTACAAATTGTCTTTCATTATTTCTTTTTTTATGATAACTTCAGTGGTATTCACAGCATTTATTTATGCTCTAAGTTGGCAGGTTGTTCCAAATAAATTCCTAGGGTCATGCATAGCAAGAATATTCAGGCTTGGTGTTTTCATAAACAATATAGTCAGGTTGTTATTGTGTTTTCAATTAATAACCTTAATTTTTAACGACATCTCAAGTAAAATTATTCAATTGTTTAATCTCATCAGAATCTCATACACAGAAACTTGTAAGTTAATGCCTGAGAAAAGCCAGATATTTTTTGCCAAGAAAAGTGATCTCTTTCAAATTATAAATGCAGAAGGACAAGGTTAATTCCCATGGTGATATATATAAAGTTACATAAAATATGTAGCAATATATAATTTCTCATAAACACACATACTATTTCTTTGTGTATCCCTTATTTATAAACAAATTTGGCTACATGTATCACATTAGTGAAATTTTTAAATTGTGTTGTTCGTTAGACATTTTATATCGAGACATTAGATTTTTCATGAACCACTGCTATTTACCATTTCATTCACCTATTCTTTGTTTGTATTTATCAGTCTTACATCCCATTGAAACTGATATAGTATATTCTTTTACAGTAGCATGACTAACAACTAACATTATCATGCTTACGTTGTCTCAATTTTCACTCTAACCATCCAATTTAAATTTTCAGCTACTGTAAATTATCAAGAAGTTGGTAACGTGTGTTTTTATGATTGGATGGGTAAGTCAGGGGAAGTATTTTTTTATCTCAATTGACTTATGATTTCCATTTAAGTTGCAAAAAATGCTAGTATTTATTCATAAGCATCACTTAACACTTAGTTTTTCCTTAAATTTGCCTAATTTAGAAATTTTAAGATTGATACTACTACATAATGTAATTCCATAAATGTTTTTGTATATCTTCTGAAACTGCATCTGATTTACTTTCAAATTATTTGTTATTCACTTTAATGAAAGTTAATTAATTTTAATATAAAAGATGAAGTATCATGTAAAGCAAACTGATTAATACTATATTGAATCTGTCTTAGCTTAGGAACCTGATAAAGACTTATAAATCTAAAAGCGGCACTCTACTGCTACTACAACTCACTTCTCTCCTACTCAAAAGTGGTTAAGATTCATATAATTATTTAGTATCCATTTACAACTGAAGAGACAAAAGTGTCAAATGACTAACCTACTAGTGGATAGTATACTTCTGAATAATGAAAGGGAAGATGAAATAAAAAGCTGTTACTGTCTGTACAAATCTGTTCATAATTTATAATGAATAAAAATAATCCATTGAAGTTTCACACATTTATCATCACTGCCAGTGCAATGTATAATGAGGGGAAGTAAATTCGGCCATTGGTTCATATGGAAACGGACCATTACAGCCATAGCAAGCTTATTTTAAATCTCCAAATATTTTTTTTAAGTTCATACATATGCTTAATCAAACTTGCAAATGCTTTATTCTCTGGAAAATACAGTGCATATATGTTAATGATTCCTCCAAATAAATTGGTAGGATCTTTAATATGACACTAACACATAGTAATTTCAACTTCTTCAAATACTTGTATGCTCAGACAATGGTTTCTTTCAACAGCACCAAGGTCAGTGAATATGTTTCAGTGAAGTTTCTAGAAAGAATAGCTCCCTCCCACAAACATGTAGGCATATAAGTGTACATACCCAGACAGCAAATAGATATCTAAATCATGTCTATCTGTAGATGATCTACCAATAGATATGCTGTTTTTTGAACAATAATATATCTATTCATCTACCTATCAATATCTACTTGCCGTCTGGGTATACATGTATACATAAATTTTTATACTTGTTGAATTTCACCATACCTCATAGTCATTCTCCATTCATCCTCAAATAATATCCTTTTCCAAAAGGAGTTTAACCTTTGCTTTGAAAACAGGGGTATATAGTATTATAAACAACTGAGATGGAATGGTGAAGTTTTTTTAAAGCTTGTGTGGTTGGTATATATATATATTCACATGGGTATCATCACTGGGGGGGCGGGGCTGTAGAAAAATAAATGGTGAAAATATATTAAAAGAAAAACTTATGAGAAAAATCTTTTAACTAAAAATCTGTTTGTTATCATATTAAAGGTCATTAACAAATATCATTAATTAAATTATTTTTATTGCTATAAATGTTTCTAGTTCATTTTATACAGATTCTTTTCCTGTAATCTATAAGAAAAAATAAGCCGTCCCCACCTAGCTTGGAAGCTGATGATGCCCCTGTATACGTAAATACATACATGTATCTATGGAACTGCAACTTACTCGACGTTAGGTAGATTTTGTTTCCATTCTTCTGTTTTAATGTAATATTGTTCTCCAGTTCTCCCTCCCCTACCCTTTAATCTTTTCATTGCTTGAGTTTCTTTTACCATCTTTATTAAGATACCTCCCATTTCATTCTTGAAAGTTTGATATTTTAATTATAGCTGACCAAAAAAAGGATTGTTTAGTTCAAAATAATGTTATACATGTAACTCCTAGTTGTTTCTGGACTTTCGTTAATTATTTCATAAATGGACTAGTCACAAGTTTTCTTTTATTTTGGCATGCAAATGTACTCTCATTATTTTTGGTCGGCACATGTCTCTGAACGTGTAAATCTGAGGATATGAGATATGTTGTTATTTTTGTTTTACAATATATTTTTCTTTTTATTATGTAGTCATCTTTATTATTCTGCTGAAGGAGTTCCACGCCTGATGTTAATATACTAATGAATACAAAGATTGAGAACAGAAACTCTCACAATCCGTAAGAAAATATGAGCTTTGAAGTGAAGATGCAATCAATAGTGGTAAATTAGTACCGGTGACATGATAGGTAATGGGGTTGAAGAACAGAAGAAAAACACTGCAATTTCACAAATCAAAATTTATTCCACGACCAGGGTTCGCTGTGGCATGGCATCATCAGGTGAGGCAAACCAAAAACAGAGAACTATATATACACAAAGCAGGAGATGTGATGAACTCCTGGTGATGGCATAAATTGCTGAAACTCAGATTGTGATTAAAATTCTTTATAAGTGAAAATTGCATAAGCTTTATTCTCCAGTATTAAAATTTCTAGTTCTTCCAAAGCATTGAGTTTGAGTACTGTGTTTTGTACATTAATATTTTTGGGTGTGAAAATGCTGGTGTGTCCATGTAGAAGTAAATGTTTGGAAAATTGTGATGTGTGTTTATTGTTTATGTAACAAGCTCTATGTTCCTTTATTCTTGTGTTGAAATTTCTGCCGGTTTGGCCAATGTTAGTGGCCTCACAGTCATTTCTAATATCTTTTTCGAGGAGTATTCGTTTAATTTTGTGGTAGATATTCCCCAGGAAAGGGAATCTCCGCCACTTGGGTTCGTCTGTGTTCTTTTTTGAGGAGCTCTATTTGTGTTTTAAAGCAATTTTGTTTCTTTTCCTCTTATAGAGGGTGTCGATGAGATCGGATATGCAACCGTTGTTGATGGCAATCTGTTTAGTTCTTTGTCTGTTATGGTGTGTCATAGGTATGTGACATAATCAGTGTATCATGCTGTGGAAAGTTGCTAATTATTGTGATGTGAGGTGTCTTGAAGTAGAGAGTATGATTACATCTGGGTAGCAGTCCTTCCTGAATATTGAAAAGTCAAATTTTTGGTTGATAATCTTGACAGTTGAACACAAAAAATTTAGGCTACTCTCTTTCCTCACTTCACAAGTGAACTTAATATTAGTGCCTTGTAAGTTTGCCCACTCACCCTTCTGCCTCCTCAGCCATTAGCCCCCCCTCCCACACCATATTCCCATGCTCACACTGAAACCTTTCCCTTCCCCCACCCTCATGACCTTGCTTACCCCTATCCCTTTTGTGTATATATAGTGCTCTCTTTTTGGTTTGCCTCACCTCATGATGCCATGCCATGCTGAAACCCAGGTCCTTGAATAAATTTTATATTGTGAAATTGCTGTGATTTTTCTTGTTCTTCAAGATGAAAGAATTTCACATTGTTTAACCTGAAACCATCTCTGAGGTAATGGGGTGTTTACATTAAGTATAATGATATTTTTCTGAAGTAATGATTATGGTAATGAATGTATTAATATGGATATAAAGAATTTATTTTTCCAAATGTTTGTGGTCTAAATTTACAAAATCTGCAATGATAGAGACTTTACTAGTTAAAGTAATGGTTTATAGATTCCCTTTACCAACAGTTCCCCTCGATAATATTACACAACACCAAAAGGTAAAGCCACCTTACGAAAAATTCACTTCCTTATTTTTTTATTCTTCCTTATAATTCATGTTGCTCACTATTTTACATAGAATGCATAATGATGAAGAATTTCTATAGCTGTATATATTCGATTGAATATTACACCCTTTTGATTCATTCAAGTTCATATTTCTCCCTTCTCATCCTTATGTCGATCGTCAATACATTAAAAAATATAACCCCATCTCTATTTTTTAGGAATTTCTTTTTAAATTACATCTGAGAATTTATAGAGAGAACTTGAATTACTGTCCCTGCATTTTATAGAAGAGGGAATGTATTAGTGGAAACTTATAATTAAAAGATACATTTTGCATGCAATTTCTTGCACAATTTGACTTTCAATTTCTCTGCCAAGGGATTCTTTAATAAAATTCACTGAGGCCTGGTGAAATTCCATGACACAAAATATAGGTACAAACTTAATGTATTTCTAAAGAAAAATATAAACATGACTGGTTTCAACTACAACCATCATCTATTGAAATTACCATTGGAATGCACTGTCGAAGGGGTGTTGGGTGGGGTATAGTTAAATTGTTGGAGAGCTTTACTAGGGAGTGGAGAGAGAAACTTACATACATTGTAGGAGTGTGGAGAGTAGGTGTAGTGGGTGGGGGGATAATTGATTATTTGGAATGAGGTTGGCTAAGGAGAAATGAGAAGGGGGGGGATCATTGATTCAAGATGGTTGGTCAATAGTGTGGACAGTAGCAGTTGAGATTGGTTTTGATAAAATATTCATTGACCACGGTGTGATAAGAGTCAAGGCTGTGGAGGAGGATTTAAAACTGGTGTCTAATTCCGGCAGTTTTCCGGAGAAGAATCCTCCCCTACATCACAACAGTATCCGATAAAATCACAAGGGTATTAAGGAACCATGACATTGGAACCGTGCAACGACCCACGAGAAAATTAAAAAGAATTCTCAGTTCAGCCAAGGTTAGACTGGAGCTCAAGGCACCTACCGTGTTCCTTGAGAATTCAGCAAGGTTTACATCAGGGAAACTAGGAGAACAGAAGAAAAACACTTAAAGGAGCATGAGAGGAACATCAGGCTCTTCCAACCTGAGAAATCTGCAGTGACCCAACACTGTTTAGACAAGGACCATAGAATAGAGTTTGACAACACCAAACTCCTATGCCAGACTAAGGACTATTGGGACCCCATAGAGAAGGAGGTGGTGGAGATAAAGATGGAGAAAGACACCATCAACAGAGACTTCCAGCTAAGCAGCTCGTGGAAACCAGCCTTGAAAAGACTGAAGATGGACCAGAAAGGTTTGGATCAATCAGAGCCGACCTGACCCCCCGGGAGTCCTATATATACCCGGCAATTCCTGGCTCAAACCACTCACCCTGAAGACAATGCCGTCAAAACGTCAGTACCTACAAACACCCTAACCTGGTTGGAAACCCGAGAAAACTTCATCATGAGACAAGGTATGGCAGAATAAGGAATATAATAAAGGAAAGATAAGTGGGATAACAGGATAGAGGAAAAAATATAAAGGCTATTTTAATAGCAAGGACAAATGAAAAGAATAAAAAAGGAGTAGAATTCTCGGGGAAGTACAGTGAAATTCATTTAACATGAAATAAACCATTAAATGAATCAGGAAAATTGAATTCACAAATATAACAGCATAATAATGTCTGCTGACTTGGGGCCAATTGTTGCAAAGAATAAAAACACATTGCTTCAAACTTAAAGATTTGTTACCACAACTGTTTCGCAACACCCATAGCACTATCATTCACTTCACAGTCATTATCAGTGTAGCATTGTTGTAGAAGTTGTGGTAATATATCTTTTAGTGGAAATCAAAGTTCTTTTCTTCATAACATGTAACAGTTCCAAAAAGTCAAGGCCTCTCCAAATAAGGGCCAATAATTATGACTTGACTGTACATAGTAGTTCTGGAAAAAATCACAACTCTTAAATGATCTGGCTCCACAAAAGAAATCATGTGACACAAATAAATGCACACACATCTAATGTTGAGTAAGACCACCAAATCACAGAAGGCATCATGAGGGACATTGAAATGAGACAAAGAAATAAAAGTCTTCTATTAAAACAATTTAATGAATCTGTATTACAAAAGAAATTCCATGGATATTGTAAATATTATTTTACAAAACAATAGCAATATTGCTGTTTGGCCATGTAAATGAAATCAATACATCCAACAAATTGGATTTCTTTCATTTACTATCATGATTCAATCAGATGGCATCAAAGAATTCCAGTTTCGTTCAATACCTACACGATATATGCTTCCAAAAAATCAAAACAACAATAAAAATATCTATTCTCAAAAGTTCATTACCACGCATAAATCAAGTTAAAATGCATCTATTCATTTCATTGGGCACATAATGCAACATCCATTTCATATAGCACGAAATGTAACATCCATTTCATTAAAGCATTTGGCATGGAGTGTGTGTGTGATAGGTTCTAATTTAATCCATGATAGGGTGAAACACCAGTATCATATTATCTGTAGAAGGGTGATACACCAGAGGATGGTGCATGTGGAGGTGGGAGTGTGCTGGGCCACTGGGCTGCATATTGCCGTGCTGGGTCATACTGCCCACCCCTGTAAGCGGTGATTGACGGGGGAGCATGGGTAGGAGGTGGATTGGGATACGCCCCTGCACCAGTGACGCCAGCTCCACCACCATGCGTCACCGGGGGGTAGTATGTGGGAGCTGGGGGCAGTGGGGGCTGTGCATACTGAGGTCCCTGGCCCTGCGTAGCAGGAGGAGCAACGTATGTCGGATAGGCTGCAGCATTCGAGGACACGGGAGTGGCATAAGTCGTTTGGACAACGGAAGGAGGAGGTGTGGCATAATGAGGTGGGGGTCCAGATGCTGCCACAGCAGCAACAGCGGCTGCTGCTGCCGCTGCTGCAGCTTGATGGTAGGCCGCGGCTGCAGCCGCCGCTGCGGCCACTGAGGAGTCAGAACTATCTTGTATAGGCACAGTGATAAGGTTAGTCCTCATGTGAGATGTGCTCGATGCAGAACCGGTAGAACTGGCACTACCAGGCACCACAGATGACTGAGTTGAAGCATATTGAACCATAGAAGGCGGAGGGCGACCGGGAGGAAGACCATAAGGAGACACTGGTTGCTGGTTCGCCGGGGCAGCCGCTACTAGAAAAAATCCACATATTTCATTACCACCAAATCCATACAAACAGGCTAAAGGCACGGCCACATTTATTGGAAGCATGGTGAGTTGCAGTTTTGTTAAATGTCACACATAAGTGATAGGCAGTACCATAAAATGCAGTTTCCTTCATTAAGTTTTGAGAAGTGTTATAAAGTACTATTGACTCCACCTCCACGGCAGAAGCTCTTTATCGTGCCTCGGCGTGCTTCCACCAGATGAGGTATGTCTCATTCAAGAGCATTCAGGTTATTAAAAATGCTGCACATCCAATAAGTGTGGCCAGGCCTTCAAACTGGCTGCAGTCAATAATTACTCAAGGAAACACAATGGTTAGATAAGTTACCTGAGACATAACCGGCTTCAGTTGAAGTCATTGATCGTGGATGACGAGAAGAATGAATTTCAGTCACTGCGTTGTGTCGCCTGTGATGCTCTCCAAGGTGAACCCGAGGGTCATTTGCAGATGCAACCACTTGCTGCTGCTTCATACGAGTGTGACTAACCTTAGTCTCTTGATCTCCCAAAGTATGGTTTTTGACATGCCCACCACTGGTAGCCACTGAGAGTGAGAATGGAGCAGCAGTGAGGGAGGTAAGAGGCTGAACAGGTACTTGGATATGGCGATGGTTAATGTGTGCCTAAATAAAGACATACAAGAATAAATTACCATTTCATTAGTTACCACGGTCATTACTCATAGTATAAAATCATCATGTGGCAAGAACAATTTCTGGAAGTTACACATATGATTTAGTATATGAAGAACCTATTAAATAAAATAAAAAATAAAAAAACAATCCCTGATCATTAAACCAATCTACAACAAGAATTTGTTGTAGATGGCATGGATAATATTTTGTCAAAAACTGAATTGCTATCCTCAAATTTTACCATGGCAGAAGATTTGTTTGGTGTGAGTTATGTTACTCTGGGCTACATTTAAATTCCTAGGCTTATAAAAAAATGTAAACTGTTGGATAAAATGCTTTGCAATTAGTATGTACTATGGCAAGAGACAGGTGTTTGCCTAGTGTCATTTTCAATACCCACCCTTATATCTTGTTGACTTCCCACTGTCATAATGTAATGGGTCCTTGGCTTTTGAAAGCAAGCCATGAAAGTGAATCTCAAGTTAACATTGTGCCAGCAAGTACCCAATATATCTTGTTTTTTTTATATGTAGAGAATCATTCTAGGAAGTTAGAATCTACATTTCCTTCTAATCAGATTCCAATTTGGTTGTTCTTAAGGTCTTAATCCTGAGGATACCATTTTGGAGTATCTGCTTTTTGAAGAATGATTAGATATTCCTTCTCCTTCAAAAGTGACTTGAAATTACACAAGTGATATGCCCTGTTGAGCAATGCCTTCACCAGTCAAATCTTTTATATTCAGTGGTGGTGTGTGTAATGAGACATTTAGACACTTGTCTTATGTGAGTTATTTAGTGTGCTGAAAATTTCTTGTGAAAATCAGAAAAAAATAACCCCCAATTTCCATCATCACCTTCAGAGTTGTCAATTCGGTCTTCAACATGATTCCAGTGTATATATATGAGAGAATGAGAAAAGTCATTGGAATACACTAACCTGAAGGTCTCTCTGAGATAAGTATGTACGACGGCATCCATTGTTCCCGTAACGTGTTCCCCCATAGGTACACATAAATACAGTCCCAAGGCCTGTTTGTTCCACACGGGACACCTTTTCAGCACATCGTGGGCAAACTTTATCCTCAAGCTTTGCACATGACAAACAGAAAACGTGTTTGCATGGAATCTGTTGGATAAAGTAATATAAAAATATAGAAGGAAATTACTTATATGTATTCAAAATGCAACCACATAAAAAATAATTAAGATCATTAAATTAACTACATTGCAAATTATAGCAGTAATCAATCACTATGCATTTGGGTATATATATATTACTACTCAAGTTGTATCTTGTAAATACAAGAAGTTATTACTGAAAAATATACATGTAACTACAGTAAAAAGACATTAATTGTCACTAAATTATTTTCTTTGGTAAACAATGTATTAAATACATTGAAAGTTAATGATTTGATGGTATACTCTTGAAACGTGGAGAATAGGTAATATGAGAATATCAAGTTGCCTGACTTCTTTTTGTCATGTTTTAATTATGTTTACACAATATCAGTATAAGAGTAATTTGCAACAAATAGGCAAATATTGTATTATGCTTTGAACTATGTCTTTCTTAGGTACACTGCATATTCATCAACATTTGAGTTTACATTCAGTATAATCACCTTTAAAATGGTGCCAGTGTTTATATAAACAACTGGTGTAACTTTATGGAACTATCAACTATACATGTGAAAAACTAGATGTAATGAAACCCACCCACCAATATAAGAAACACAAGTGAATAAGGTTTGGATGAAATGAATTCAATAAAAATAAATTTGCTTTCCCTAATACCTCGTCTACTTTTCACCAGTGAATCGGTATAATAAACTAATAACATACATAACGTAAAACAAACATTTATTTTTTATTCCTTGACAACTATGGGGAGCTCTTCCACAAATTAAAAGCCTCTCAAATGAAATATAAATGAATAATTCACTTTTATTACTACATTGACTATGAGATGCACCAATGACTATGGTCATTTTTGATCTCCAAAAATAGAAACCCAATTTTATGATCAAAACGCCAACACCTGAGATAGTTGACTCTAAAACCTCTGAGTTAGCTCACGAGTGTGCTAACCACCACGCTAAAACTCATGCTGCATATTCAACTGAGTCATAGTCATTTGACTGAAGATGATGTGAACCCAGATCACCTCACTGTCAATCATGATTTCAATCAGTCACATCATCAGATCATCCTTATTAATGAAGTGTGTTGTCATCCTTACTAACGAATGTCTATACTTATGAGGGAACTTGATTTTATTACTCACAGCCTGTACTGTAGCACTGAGAGACTAAATTTAAAAAGCCACATTACATTAATTCTTTAGGTCATGGCATGGATTCATACCCAAGTAAGGTAGTCCCTGTGCTTATTTACTTTCTTGAATATTTATTTATTTTTTAATTTCATACTTTTACACTTTTATAACGGAAAGGAGTGGTTTTCTATTCCTCTTTTCCATTTTTACTAATATTTCTTTGTTCTTAATTAATATTTCACGCTTTCTTTTCAGCTCCTAAATATAACAACCCTGGGTTATTTCAGATCACTATTCAGAACTTTGATGTGGTGCAAGTCATACAATTTTTTTCTCTTAAGTGATTGATACTTCTCATGCATGCTCAAAATGTCTAAGTTTTTACTTTTCTATAAATATATAGAGTTACACTGTGGAAATTTTAATAAATGCCAATGCAGCTGCATTAGCTGAATTCGCATACTTACCATTCGGCCATAAATGAGAATTGGCTTCATACATTTGTCACAGCAATGTATCATAGGATTTAAAACTTTCTCCCCGATTAAATTGACACAATGATCCCATCTTAAGCGCAGCATAGGTTCGGGAGGGCCACGATCTATAGTAGTGAATGTTGGTGCCTCCAGCTGTGAAATATCAGCTTCGAGGTCAACTGAAAGAATAATATTTAATTAAAATTACGCCCTTAAAAATAGTAAACACCTTTGCTATGGGCATAACTAGACTTGAAACTAAATAATAATCATTTGTTTCTGGTTACACTCATAGCTGTATTTTCATAATTACAGAAGAAAATTACCAAGTGTATTATAATTTGAAACTAAAAAATAACCTATGCAAATTTTATGGACAAAATGACAATCGATGACCATGTATACCCTGCTCAAGAATATTTACAACAAAAGGAAAAAATATGACTGGAGAGAACGTAAATGCTTACTTTTAGATGGCTGTACATTCTCGTCAGGTTCGGTACAATCCTCAGAAGGATTCAATCCTGTATCTTCGTCGTCACTTTCTATTACCTGCAAAAGAGATCCTTTATGACTACGTGATCACTTCCAAAGTGTTGAACGACAATTAACATTCGTTAACACATACCTTAACCGCCTTTTTTCCTCGACCTCTCCCTCTTCCACGTCCTCTCCCACGGGCCCTGGTCCTTCCACGGCCCCGTAGCCTTTTCGATGACCCGTCTTCTCCATCCATATCCCTATTAATAATAATAAAACATAATGCAAACTCATTTCCATAAGTCAAATTCTATGGATGTGACTATTAACTAGAATAAATACTAAAGATCTGAAACAACAGTGCAAAATCACAAAACCTCAACAGGAGTGTGGATTGCTTATAATCTAACGCCCTCACTTCGTTGACAAGAGTAATTGTAACATCCATACAATGAAAGAAAAAGTTCCGGTTACATATGAACTGATGATATTATTTGAGGTATGGTGGAACCATTTTTCTGGAGCCATAAGTATTTTCAAAATAAATTATACTCAAAGATTCCACCTTGCAAGAATGTTATACCTCTCACTTCCATTTTAACTCAATTTCAAATTTATAGAAGTAAATCGTTACTCACAACAAAATAGATCAAATATGAACAGTTAACTTCACCTTTTAGGACCAATTTAACCATTAATTGAAATGAAATATTACAAACCTAAGCATTTTATAAGGTATGAGCGGCAACAACAAAAACTCCTACTTTGTAAGTGCTAGACTAAAAAAAAGTAGCAATGAACTAAAGACGTAATTGCATATATTTACCTGCAGCTACTATTAGTATTTTCAACACATAACACAGTCCTTTCAACAAAAGGATTCCTCCGACAAGCTACCGTTCATGACGATACAACACCCATATACGCTGATCATGAATTTACGTTTAATCGATTGTAAACGACTTACTCGCAGTCGATCGATCATATTGTACTCGATAGACAAAATCGTTAAGATTAGAAAGTCACACCGCGAACTTTAACGTAAATGAGGCGCTGTGTAAATTGTCAAAAGATATCTATATCAAAATTTTCAGTATCCTGAAAGTGTGCAATAAAAGAATAAAGAAGAGGGAAAATAAAGCATGCGGTGTTAGTTTATGGAAATGGATCCTTTACTTGTGCCATTTATTGTATATATTGCTCTCTTATTGTATATATTGCTTTCTTATTGTATATATTGCTAGTCTATAAAGTGAAAATTTTAATAATTCCAATGATGTAATTTTGTTCTCTTCTTCAAATGATGTTGATAATATTATTGTTTGTGGTGACTTTAATGTGGAGATTCTAAGTGAATCCTGTATAAGATCAGATCTTTATACTGTGCTTGATGGTGATGTTATCAAGATAATTAATAATTCACCTAATAGAGTGACTAAATCCTCATCAACTCTGATCGATCTACTCATCTCTGACATACTCCCCTCACAATTTCTATGCATACTTTAACTACCTTCTTATCTGACCATCATGCTCTTCACTTTTCACTAAAATCCTCCTACAGAATTCCGCATCTTGTCCATAAAAGAACCTTCGATGACGAATCAACTTCAAATTTTGTAAATTTAATAGCTCTCGAAACCTTGGGTGATATTCATGACACACAAAATGCAAAAGATAAGTTTAAAAAATTTATTTACACCTTCACCATGCATTTTAATACAACTTTTCCCAAAAAATATCTTAGATGTAGAGTGATGGTTTTTTAAATAACTATTTTATTTACACAAAAGATACAAAACACGACCGGTTTCGGCGATGATCGCCACCATCTATGATGGCGATCATCACTGGAACCGGTC
>WURS02474421.1:14417590-14429594 GCA_011762765.2 Rhinocypha anisoptera
CGCCGTAGCGTTGAAACTAGTTGTACCAGATTAAAAATCAAGTGGAAAAATACGGAGTACGTTATTCCTTTTCTCAAAGAACATCATATTACCTGAACTGAAAGAAAAATGGAATAATTCGTTTGGTGTCACTTAATATCATGGCATTAAGGAACCACTGTATCACATGGGCATGCCTAAAAGCAATATATATATATTTCGTATCATGGGTGCGTACGAAATTTTACCAAAACAGTGAAGAAATACTGCAGGTTGGATAAATTGAAAATGGTAGTTAACCCGAAGACATTTGAAGTTTCAATGATACAAATTTAACAAAAGCTACAATGTATGTATACATGTAGGTGTTACGATGACTAAAAGAGACCGAGGGAAACAATATTTTGCGAAAATTGCGGAGTAGCGGTCAAAGAGCATATGGATTCATAAGAAAGATACTTAGCAAATTTTAAAAAAGGAGCGCAATATTTTTCATCAGCTCGACCCCAACTTGAGTATACTACGAGAGAATGGGACCCTCACTATTAGGTAGGAAGTTTAGTTTAATTGAGTGAAAAGCTAGATTTAAGTATGGTTATCAATTATCTACGTAGCAGTGTAACATGAGGGAATTAGTTAGGAAGTCACTCGTTGATCTCAGGTTGAAATATAAAAAAATTACATAAATTATACCAATGTTTCCAGTCACTTTCGTTATTAGACTGCCATATTTCCTTTCTTGCCCCCCTACTCCTAGAACAGTCAATGTGAAAAAATGGTAAAATTGACAACAATAGTTTCTCTCCGAAAACTTAAATTGTGATGTTAGTGCATGGTAAAAACAATCCAAATCTGAACATAAATTTGACTTTTATCGTCGATTAATCACAAAAGTTGGCAATTTATTTGTTAACCTAAATTTGGTCGAAATTACTTTTCGATACAACAAAATGTTGTTGTATCGAAAAGTAATTTCAACTGTAGAAATAATGTAGACATAGACAAGTTTACAAAAAGTTTATATAAAAACAAAATAAGTGGTCGCAAGTAAAAACTGGTTTTTCATTATGATTTTATTGAAAAATTGCAAAATACTAAGATTGTTCTCAATGAATGTAGATTGTTTAAACAATCTACATTCATTGAGAAAGATTTAAAATCAAGAGATATAGATGCTGACATAGTAAACGTCATGCGAAAGTCTGGCTCTGTTAATTTGTGAGATATTGGAATTGTTTATCCGAAACACATTCTTTATAGATATATACTCTTGCCTTTTGAAGTATGCTAGACGAATCTTTTAATACACGTAGAGGAAAAAAAATTATATATATTCTTTTATTATAGTACATACTTTAAATTTTTCGGTCTTAATGACGATGAATAAAAATAAAACTTTCCAATCATTGAATATTTATTTTCACAGTATACTGAGTCATTAGAATTATTTTTAAGTGCCATCATCGAAAAAATAGAAAATAAATGCATTTAAAAATGATATTTTTTTCTTGGGTCTTAAGTTGTTCCACAAATACATGAGTATGCTAAAATACGCCAATTGTAATTTTTGGTAGATTTACCACAGATTAAGAAAAGATGAAAGTTCTATAGTTTCCTGAAATCCGAGAAATTTCTACATTTTGGAGCCTGGGGTGCCGGGGAACTTAGAAGATCTGTTTACAGTTTTGACACGTGCGAGCTATGGCCACAGACTAAACTATTTAGACTGTGCTATGGCTACGGCCAGAGCGAAACTCAAGAGATAAAATTTCAGAGCTGCTCAATTCTTGGTTTATATCTACAATATGCTTTCTTTGGATTTCATGGTTAACATATTAATTAATTTGCTCGATAAGATACAACCTTCATAAAAAAATAACAACCACCATAAATATTTAAAACCAGAGTGGAAAATATCCATGCCGGCACTGCCAAAACAAAATCACTATATATACTTCATATATAATCAACTCTATCAAAAAGATAGCAAATAACGTCATACGTTTTCCGTGCCTATATAAACATTGGTTTCTAATTTACTAATAATGATTTACGATAAGAGTAAGCATGAAATTACTTGAGGAAAGGAAACCTAAAAAATAGTTTAGCGAGATAGACATTTCATAATAATAATTTATTTACTGACAGGATGTATGCATGCATATAATTTTAGACAAAGAAGAGTGATATAAATACTTATGAGTGTTTTGTTGACTGGATGTCCTATCTTGGTATGGCGTTCACATATTCTCGTCTCATAGCGTCTTCGTTGGACAACTGAAATGCAAACTTTGTTTCCTCTTCGTAATTCTCTCTGCACATCGGTGAAAACACTTGATACATGGTGAATATATAAATACACCTTTTATCAAATATAATGTTTCGTCTGCACCAGCAAATTCACAATGCTTCACCCGAATTAAACCACAAACAGCAACACAACACTACTCACAAGATCAACACCTCTGCTTTCGCTACTCTGATGTTTATCCCACGACAAATCTCCTCCACCTCCTCTCCCTATATGTTATGACGTTACGAAAAGTAAAGTGTTGGGATCTTGAATACACGAGTAGTTATAAAACTTACAATGGCCCAATTTACTTTGTTGCAATCTTTCAATAAAATAATAAACCTTATAATCTAGACTTGCGATGACTCATTTTTGTATTTTTTTAGTATCTACAACTTGTCTATAATTGTCTGTTTTTACATTTCCACTAAAACTTACTTCGCGATACAAAAAAAAACAAAAAGATTGGAATTTTTTGCAATTAAACGACGATAATAAACAAATGTATGTTGATATTTGGATATTTTTTTGTCTTTTAACATCCACCCATCTCTTCATTTAAGTTTTCAGAGAAAAACTGCTGATGTCTACCTTGCCCATCACTTTCGTTTTTGACTATCCTATTTTGCAAAGGCATGCAGGCAGATGTAAATAGGCTCCCTGGTGGAGGAGAAGAAGCTGATTCCCATACACACCTTACTTAACCCTCTTAGTGCTAACCTTCTTCCTCGGGTACTAGCGAGAAATGCTGAGAGTATTTTAATAAAATGTAGCAATGTAGGACCTTAGGGAAAAAAAATCATTACGAACCTATTGTTTATATATCCATATGCGGTTTTTTTTAATAATTTAAGTGAAACTAATTAATAATAATACAATTTCATTACATTGACTGAAAAATAAATGTTATTTTTTAGTGTCATAAATTTGAACAATATTTTTTAGCAATAATATTTTGATTTTCAGATACAGTAGTCAGGGTTGGACAAAATAAATGGAAAATGCATTTGAGATACAAAATACTTTCCTAATTGTATTTTAAATACAAAATATACTACCAAAATTTCTGAAAATACAAGTGTTTAAAATAAATTGAAAAAAACTTTCCAAGAAAATTAATTTGACCATTTATATGCATTTATCAATTTATTTATTATGTTATTTTACAGAACATTAGGGAGAACATTGACAGCATGTCACTGTTTCCCTTTACAAAAGTGAGCTTTTTAAATAAATTGTCTGTTAAATTTCTCCTTTGGGGATTGTTAATTACACTCACAAAGGAAAACAGGCATTTGACTAGGCAACTTGAGGGAATGTTAGTGTTATATTTTAGGAAGAGTTGTTTCACCAAAGGGTATTTGTTTCAAACACTGAGACACTTAGATTTTTCCTGGAAAAACTGTAGAATTTCCACATCTGCTTGAATGCTGATATTTGCATCCCTGTCATTTTCACTGAATGAAAATCAATCATCAGCTGATGAGTCATTATCACATTTTGTGTGGGGGGGGATACATTCCCCTGGCTAAATTAAGAATTAGACCTTGCATATTTCTCCTCTCATCTCCGATGTTAGATGGCAGCCACCTCATTTAAAAAAAAGGTGAGTCGCATCATTCACTTCAGGGACAAGCAGGAAATGTTTCTCATATCTTCCACAGAGATTGGCCTTGACTGATAGCAGAATCTTCAAATTTTGATTTTAGAATTTTTAGAATTTAAATAGAATAGGAAGAAACTGCCCATAGAAACAGTTGCTTCCTTGCAGGTGATCAAGCATTATTGCCACTGGCTTAAACACCTCCACGTATTCCTTTAGGTACTCAATTTCTGTATCTTTAAAAATTTTCAACTTTAAAGTGGTGCAGACATCTGCCAGTTTATCCTGAAACCTCAAAATATCTGTAATAGACTCATAAAGAGAATTCCATCATGTGACACAGGGATAGCATAAATAATGGCCCAACATTGAAAAAATTTCCTTGGCAGACTTTGGGCTACCCGATGCATTACACATTTGCCAAAGAAAGGTGATGAACTCTTGAGAGTATGGTTGTTTAGCCAAAAACTTGCTGAAATCAGTTGCTGCAATCAGTTGTGGTTTCAAGTTGATGAAACAACATAAATACAAAATACTCAAAAAATGTATTTTCAACCAAAATACAGCAGTTAAAATTTATTTTTGATAGAAAATACAAATGTATTGAAAATACATGTATTTTCAACACTACCCAACCCTGACCATAGCAATATGTATTTTGAACATTTTCTAATGAAACTACTATTTATAAATACTAGAGACAACTAAAAAGAGATGTGGAAAAAATCATAAATAAATGAAACAAAACTAACGAATTGCATAACTTTTTGTCACCTCTACATACTCTCGTCTTGGAGTGCATTGCAGAGTAGCATCAGGGCATCTCCCCTTACTGTAGGTCTTTTCATCTAGCACATATGCTGAACCAAACAAATGCTATACATACTTTTGTTATACTGTATACATACTACATGAGACTTTTTCTCTTCTTGCCGTGTTTTCCACAGCAACCAACACAATTGTTTTCTTTCCTGGAAAGTTGCTGCAGTCCAGTTCGGTTGGGTCCACTTTTATGAGGAGAGACATCACTCTCTGAATTCCCAAGCCATTCCACCTCAAGAGACTCAATAATGCTTGCTATATATTGAAGCCTTGTCATTGTTTTTATGTGATTTTTTTCTTTTTATATTATAAAAGAATTGAGCTCTATACAAGCAATAACAGGAAAAGCAACTTTATTTCAATACTTATTGGTATGCCTTTCATCTAAATATGAATATGCCATCATGTCAGATGCATCGATCCCTCCCATACTTGTACTATATCATTGATTTTACTATGACTCTTCTTACTTAGGTATATGAGTGCTTTGTGCTGTTGCTTTCGCGGAAAGCAGAAGAACAGGATTATTTTGGAATTTTTTCCCCAATGCCCTAAGAAAAGAATTACATCACTTCTAACGTATTTCTATTTCCATATGATAAACTTTTCCTTCAATTCTTTGGGAATATGCTTTCGATTCCTTCTCAATGTCCCAGTCAAACAAGATTGTTTTAATATGATTCATATGCCAGATAAACACTTGAAAAGAAGTTGTCCACAACAACATAGTACCGATGGTACCCTTTCATAAAATAATTACCTATGGCCAAAAGCATTTTTACATCCACAAAATTTAGGCCATGTTCCTGCAATTCTTTCTCATTCTTTACATCAAATATAAGTTCGATTATATCATCTGTATCACTTTCCTCAATAACTCTTGGCCTTTTTCTCTGCATCACAATGTAAGATTTGTCATAATCTGCTTTCTTTTCTTCATTCGGATGCTCGCTCTTGTAATCTTTCTCTGAGTAATCATCATCTTCACTTAGCGATAACAGGTAATTTACCAATTCTACATCTACTTTATTTTTCTGAGTTGCCATTTCAGTTTCCACAAAAATAAAAACGTGTGTTTGCTAGAAATCACATTTGTCTCAACCACACACTCACAAAGGAAAAACCTGTTTGAACTTCCTTGGCCATAAGAGAGGAGACTTGCTTTCCTCGTATAAGCTATCGAAAATGCATTCACTATCTCAAGGTAGAAAAAGAATAAAACACTGACACACAGAGAACTGATGACAGTGTAAACCCATTCCACACAGCCCAAATGATTATCTTGGAAGGATGAAAGGAGCTACCAAAATAATTACAATAGAATGCTTTCCTGTGTCATATAACTATAGATTATGTTAGCAGTTTTGAATCAAAACCACTTCACTAAAACACATTCATTAGATAGTAAAACTATCGGGTATTAGCTTTTCAGTGTCTATTCATAACGGAAAGAACAATCAGCAAAAAAAACAAGCATTAGATTAAGCTGAGCTTCCCGATGGAAAAAATCAAAGCCAAAATTATAGTATGAATTATGCTTTATGAAATGTATTTAAAAATTAAGATAAAAAATAATAAATACATGTTACATAAAACAGGGAATACACACTTTTAAAAGGACAAAAAATGTATGCCGTACAATATATATGTAATAAATTTTAACGATTTTAATAATTGACAACCTAAGAGCCGATATACCAGCCCGCTGCACTAAGAGGGTTAAACCAACCCCTGATGGACTTGACTCGTATACTGATAAAATATCAACAAAGTTCTCACAAAGGAACAAGAGTGGTATTTTATATTTCTCTTCACTCTAGTGCAACATTAGTGTACTTGCCAGTTATTTTTTCTTCACGATAATCACCTGGGCAACATGTGCAGAGCAGGAGGTAAAAACGTTTGGAGGGCTCTGGTTCCACTAACATCCCCTTGACCACCTACACCTACTTTAAAAAGCTAAAAAAAAGTTGAGAATGGGATAATAATAGACCTGAAAGTGAGAAGAATGTGTAAAAAATGTCCCAAGAGGAAGAGCAAGATAGAAAATATGATGGCCAAATAAATTAGATGAGCAGGAAGATACTGGGACAGGCAGGAATTACTGCTGGATGTGGGCTAAGGACTTTGGTTGGATGAAATAATGATGTTGAAGCTATCTTCTTGACCCCATGATTCTTCATCATGCCAAAGTATAAAAATGCTTTTTTAATTACAACTGAAATTGTTTGCATTATCCTTTGCACATATCTTACAATCCTTTGCACTGTAATATGAAGCTGCTTCATTGCAAATACTATGGTGATAAAATGGCTGTCAATATTCCTGAGTTAAATTCAAAGTTTCTACCTCTATTTTAAAGTTTATCAAGTACTCAATGCTTCACATATATTTTGTAGTAATTATTATGATATAAATTATACCATAGATTGAAATGTAACTTTAAAACAGGATGAATTGTTTCCTCTAATTTTCTTCACTCTTTCAAAAATATTTTGTTCTCAGAATTATTTTCAAATATCATGCAAACTTTTCCATAGTTAAAAATTTTAGCAGGGTTACATGTCCTGACCTTCCCCTACATAGTGATATTTTCTGAGTTATTTTATAAACATTCTGAAGCACCCAACCACCCTTATGATACTGGCTTGTGGATTTCCAAAGTTGTTAGGTTTTTTACTGGGTGAACTCTATAATCACCTGTCAAAACTAAATTTTGGGTTGAAAACTGGGTTTCATGTACTAGTGAAAAAATAATTGGCATTTTCTGACAAGAGACTGCCATGAATTACTTATATATTGGAATCATATTTATATATTTTCCATTGGATAATAAAATATACTATTCTATTATTATTATATATTATATTTAGTATTTAACATCTTTATTGAGAAAATAATAAGCATTATGCTACAGCTGCAATATCTATAATAAATGTTCCATGATCAGCCTTTTACAATCACATGTTCCAGTAAATGACTACTGTCAAGGGCTATAGAAATTAGAGAATTATAGAATGCTTAAGCTCTTAGGCTTAAGCACGAGACAAAAAGTTTTAGAAATCACAGAATATATTGAAAAATATGAACATTTATAGACTTCATGTCATACTTCATTATCAGTTCCAAGAGGTATTGCATCTGATAAACATGAGGTGATCGATTAATTCCACTCTACATATAGCACCAACAAACATTTTCAATAGTATCCCACATATTTTCATGATAAGCATTTCAGATTATCATTGATGTAGGCATATAATAATTTCAATGAACCACGAAATACATTCCCAAATGTATGACATTAATATCAAGTGTTCTCTCAATGTAATCATACATTACAGATGTTTCTATATGAGAGACAAAGATATGTTCCCCATTTTAATGTTTTTTTTTTTACTTATTAAAAAGGTAAACATGTGTGTTAGTTAACCAACATTATGGTGAAATATACCCAATTTTCCAAATAAGTATTATATCAACACTCCATAGGACATTTTTATCCAATAAAAATACATTGTACTTTCATACTCAGATCCCTCATTGATAATTACATCCTTAAGCACCATGTACTTTCTCTCATCCCAGTATGTCACACCCATCAAATTGGACAGGAGAGAGAGAGAGAGTATCACCTTACTACAGGCATATTAATTTTCTTCAGCACCTGCTTGAGCTAGAATAGTCTCAAATGGCACAGAGAAAATGTCCTCCCACGGTTTCTGCAGACAGTGAAGTAGGTCCACAAGGGCCCCTTCGCCCCAGGGCCACACCAAATACTTGTCATCATGTTCCTCACTTGAGAAGTGGAGGATGATCCCATGAAGTTGGTGGAATGTACTAGTTGCAGGACTCTAGGGAAATAATTAAGCAAGCTATATAAAATGGACATCCATGCACTTAATTCAAACCAAATGGTCTGGTAACCCAAACTATGTGTCACAATAAAGTTGAGTAAATAATGAAAGATTTATGAAAATAACAGGTATTTTTAGATGGAATGATGGCAGGTATGAAGCATGCAATGCATTGGAAAGATTTATTATTATGAGGCAAAGTATACTCTCTTTTGGGGTTGACAAAAATGTTCACTTTATTTAGTACACCATAAATAAATGTGTACAGCATAAGCCAAGTTCGCAACAATGTGAAGTCAATGTTGCTGTTTTTTATGGCATTCTTGGAATTGTCCAGCGGGAATTTGTTCCACAATGTCAGATTACCATAGGAAAGTGTTAATGCATTATTTTGGGAAGACTGAGGGAAAGTGTTAGGTGCAGACAGCCTTGGGAGTGGGAGAAATTAGACTGGTTGCTTTGCCAAGACAATGCACATGATTTGGCTCATTGTGAGGGATGTCCCAAGTAAGAAAACAAACAATATGACCACCATCCCTAACCCAAGATATTCTTGACTTGACTTAACCCTGTTGCGATCTCTACTCCATCCCCAAAGTGACACTACAGATGAGAGGGTGGTGTTTTAACTCTATTGAAGAGACTCAAACAGGATCCCAACAGACCTAGTACATACTACAACTGTGCTTATAACTTTTGGAAAATGGTGAAAGCGAAAAGAAACAGCTTAATCCACATAAAAAACAAACTTTATTACATGACCATGGTTTCATTGCGAAGCAGTATCATCAGGTGGTGATGCTGCTTCACAGTGAAATCAGGGTGGTGTAATAAAGTTGGTTTTTTTATTTGGAATAAGCTGTTTCTTTTCACTTTCATCATGAAAGAGTTCCACAGAGTGAAGCCTGAAACTGTATCTTCTAATTGGAAAATGGCTAAAATCATTTTAAAGAAGCTCGAGGTGATTGTTCCAAAAGTGACAGCAGAAATTAGGATTTAAAGTAAATTTAAAGATTTTTATGGGTAATTCTCAAAAATGTTGGGTGGCTCCTCATACCACCACATCTAGTATATACTATTACAAATAAATTTAATTTCAGTGTCACTGTAGGTGCCACAAAACAAACACAAAAATATTGGCAGTCTTGAAAAATGAAGAAGAAGAACAAAGAATGTAACACTTGTCCACTCATGATGATCTGTATGTCATCATCAAATTCACCAACCATGAAAGTGGAATGAGAGGACAGTTAATTGCCTAATTATCTGTAATCAGTTCCAGAGATAAGATAAGATAATAGGGTCAATGAGAATATAACTGAAAATGAGAAGGCATTAACACTGGTACGTGATGACTTTGATAGTGAGTCTTCTGACTATAGGTGACATTTTTCCCCATAGAACCAATGTTCATTCAACATTGCAAATTGTATTGAGAGTGCTCAATAGGTAATGCATTATTTTATTTCTATGACCCAGACAATGCTGTGGGGGTGACATTGTATTAGTAGTAGAAATTTTGTTTAGAGGGTGTGTTAATGGCTATGGTCATTTAGAACCTCTTCAAATAAATGAAAAAATCCTAATGGACAAACACAACACACTTGCCCTATGCCCAATTCAAAACCAAGAACTTTGAGTTAGATGGTGACCCCCAGGCTAATCTGGTCAGTGGGTGAAATTTTGAGGAGTCTCAATAGTGTGTGTCAACTACCTCTGTTATGTAGTGCTACAAGTACCATCTCCACACTATGTATAAGATAGACGGGGGGTGTCAGTGATCCACAGTACCCCATTCACATCCTTTCCCTTTAAATCAATCCTGAACACTACTGACTTTTAAGGTATTTGATCACAAATGTAGCATTTATTAAGGTTTTTTAGGCTGATTTCGACAGTATTGGATCACAAATGGAGCATTTATTAAGGTTTTTTAGGCTGATTTCGAGAGTATTGGAACTTTTACCTAAATCAAGTGACATTCCTGGATGACTGATAAAAGTATGAACAATTGAACCTTTTGGTCCTGTTTCCAGTTCTATATAAAAAAAACACCAAAGTTGATCCTAACACTAGAGTCCTCTTCATTTAATTTTTTTCTGAAGTACAGTCATTTGAATCATGGAGTGGAAAACAATCAGTAGGCCTAAGGATTTTGAAAAAATTGATTCATCTTCCCTAATTGACTCATCAAGACCAGAACTGAGAATATCAAGTAATTGACTGACATATTCTCCACTAACATGCTGAATCTTTGCTTCCTACTACAGGCCATTTTGAGCGACTGAAATCGACAAGCAAGAAAGAAAATGCACTTTCCAAAGCATGGGAAAACTTTCCAATAAAGCTGCCAGATGGCAGCTGTAAACACGGGAAACTGGCCAAAAAGTTTTTAAAAAACCATCAGATATCAGCAAGATTAACCAACAAGTAACACTATGCATTATGCCTACTGGTACAAGGTGATTTGAGGCCCGATCCAGCACTTGTACCAGTACACTTATGGATGTGAATTGGTTAAAGGCTTTCAATTTCTGTGGATTAAGTTCCCACAGGCTCCTCTCCAGGTCAGGTAATTGAGAATAAAAAATAATAATATTCCTCTATCATAAATACAGAGAAACTGAAAAGCTTTTCATGCTTTCATGAGAAATGTTAGAAATACTGAAAATCCTGAGATCTTGTCATTCATATATTACAGTGGATTCTATCCTAAGGTTAATTTTAGTATTCTTTTTTGTGGTTCCTCATCTCATGCATGTGTAATCTTCAAAATCCAAAAGAGGATTATGCACATTATGTGCTATGCTGTGTGATGCCCCATGTAAACCTCTCTTCAAAAAACTCTGCTTACTACCAGTATCATGCATTTATATTTTTAATATATGCAATGTCACACTACAGGCCCAACAGTGATTAACACAGTCACTACACGAGGACCTGTAGTGACCCACACCAGATATTTGTTAGGACACGCAACACTGCACTCAATCCCAAAACAATGGATCCTGGGTTATTTAATAAACTTCCCCAGGAAATTAGATTTGAAACAAAAGATCCAGTATTCAAGAAAAAGCTGTTTAGTCTAATAAAAATAAAGTATTTTATTCTCTAAATGAACTTCTGGACCTGTAACACCACAGAATATTATTATTTTTTAAAAAAATTAAATTTAAACTAAGTGTTAACATGTCTAAACTCCTCCCATATATGAATGTATTTTGTGTGAAGATGTATGTATCTGTATATATGTGAATGTGTACCTAATCTCCAGACAAATAATGCATTATTATTATTGTGGGGTATGCTTTTAGGCCATACGAGGGGTAACAGGAAAGTAAGGTCTCCTATTTTTTTTTTCATAGAAAATGATATTTATTTACTAAGTATGATACATCGTTTGAAAGACCAGGATCTTGGCTATTTTTCAACATAATCGCCATTTTTTTC
>WURS02474421.1:14429694-14442478 GCA_011762765.2 Rhinocypha anisoptera
TCCTCTCTCAAACCTCACCCCCACCACTCTCCAACCACCCCCCTTCCTCCAATCCCCTCTTTCTCCGCCCACTATTTTTTAATGATATTTTTGGGTATATATATGCTGTGCAATTTCTTTTACTTGTACCTGATGATGTAGTAAAGCTACGAAACCATGGTGGTGCCAAATAAACTATCATGTGGAAATAGCAGTGTTAATTCCTTTACACCTTGCTAATTCATAATGTTTCTCATGAAAAATGTGGACAATTGTTACATTAAATCAATATTTTTTTCGTCAATGGAACATGTTATTCATTGTTGGCACCTAAAGTTGCTCATATTGAGTTATTACATTTCGGTAGTGCTGTGTTGGAGCAATAAATAGCAAAAGGTGACATTGTATTAATTGAAAAATTCTTGTGTCATTTTAATCCAAAGTTAATGGTAATTTGTCTATGTTTTACAAATGTATAAATAGGTAATATAATACATACTGTCTTGGGTTTTGAAAATATCAGCTGAATGATCCATAGAATGGGACTTTCTTGAAGATGAGAATGAAGTACAGGAACAACAAACCCAAATGCCACAGCCAAAACAGTTAAATAAAAACCAGGGACTCGTTTCAATACATTTAAACTTGATACGCACAAAATAATGATGCCACAACCAAGGAGTCCCACCTGAAAATAAATGAATCTCCATTAAAATTACAATTTCCAAATCTTTCTTACAAATCAAAAAGGATGACATACTAAAATGGTGATGAAATGCTGCAGGTGATACACCCTGCATACTTAATGGGTAATTAGGGCATTAAAGTTATTTTGGGAATTTAAAGTCCAGGTCTTGGAGATTCTTATTGATGGGGTGCAAAATGAAAATTACCTGTAAAATAAGAGTGGCCTTTTCCACATCTGTCAAGTCATGGGGATTTTTCATCTTAATTAAGTTCCTTATGCTCGTTAAGACAAATACAACCAGGGCCTGAGTAACTATAGAGGCTTCACCAAAAGTGAAACTACGAGGAAATCTTTCCAGCAAAATGGGAAGGCCAATGAAGTATGAGAAGGTAGCACCAAGCCCAAATATAAGGCAGATTGATATGTCTGGAATCAGAAAGGAATGAAACAGTTACACAAGAGAAATTTGTAGAGAACTTTGGTTATGAATTACTACTTGCATATACTCGAGTATAGTATCATGATCATGTCTAAGAATTCAATGTTTAATATCTAAAAAACATGGGTGTGAAACTGCCAATAACCTTGATGTTATGTTGATAAAGAACTGTGAGAAAAGTAATTTATTTGTCCTGTATCACGATGAAGATCTTCAATTAATTTATCCCAGATGGTTTTAAATTTGAAGTTATCTTTTCTGGTTCTGAATGCGGCATGTTACAAAATTACCAGAATCTACTCTAAATAGATAAAGGTAATTCGATGAATGAAATTATTCATTACAGGTGATACATCCCATTTCCCAACAAAACCTGCATGTCATATCCTATGCAATTATGAAAGAATACCAATTTTCCATGAATTTTCTATTTCAAACGTTATCTACTACATCAACTGCAAATTGTTTGTGTAAATTTTAAACTCAAAATATTTAAAACTGGGCAAACTTCAAGTTTCTCACCTTCTTTCAGGCAAAAGAACAACAAAGATGATGTGATGACAGCTGGCAAATAAAACAATGGGGAAAACTTCCTTACATTTTTCTCGTTGGTTGCCAGATATGAGATAAATATTGCACTTGCACCAAACAAGCCAGAGCTAACGACAGCTGCAAATCTAAATGAATAGGACAAATCCTTTTCTCTGTACAATGTCACCACAATAATTGATGGTAGCAGGAAAGTAATCCAGGCTCCATTGCTAGCACCAGGTCTGCAATAATGCAGAAGTACCAAAACGTAAAAACACAAATTAAGCAACAAATCACTTCACATTCAATGCAATTCGGGCTACGATACAAAATTATTGTGATATCTATGTACGAATTGAGCTGAACAAATATCGAAAATTGTCAGTCAATAAACGTATGAGACAACCATATCCCGTCAAAATGGTCATTACCATTGCAACATATAGTTAAAAAAATCACTACTCTATATGAATGCTGTAATTCGATCCCGGAGTTGCAGTGTCTAACATGAACACCATAGAATACTTTTGTGTCTAGGAAAATACCTTGTTGAAAGCCCACTTTTCTTCAAAGATGAGTCTAAGTTCAGATTAATTTTATCCAGTTTCTTCATGGTGGAAGTTCCAAACTGTTTACAGAATGCATATGCACAAACGCGAACTTTGGAACCAAAGTTTTCAAACCATTTTCCCATTTAAATCGAAAGTCATCAGTCGAAAATCGCGAACTCGATGTCTATCGATTTCGATTGTGTAATGATTTCAAATTAGTAGATTATAACCTATTTTTTCCATCGTAGAATATATGGTGCGGTAGAATTAACTCTCGGATTTGGCAATTAGGTAGCGTTTCTTTGAAACTTATTGTCGGAATAGTATCGATGGTGGAGCGCATCATGCATGGTTCGGAAAAATTCTATATCACTATCAGGATTAGTGGTGGTAAATATAGGTAACGTTTCTAACGTGCCAAGTATTTCATACTTTGTTCTTAAAGTAGCACTGTGGAATAATCTCGAGAAACTTTGTCAATGATGAAATGACACTTCCATATTGAAACTTATCAATTGATTTTTTCATAGCAGCAACATACTTGAATATGTATTCTGGGTATTTACATACATGATGGTAGTCCCCATATCCTACAGAGGAAGTTGTTACACAAGTGTGTCAAATCCCTGACCCACTTCCTCTAGGGGGTATTTGTAGTATTTTTATTTATAGTATGCCTCAATGACTATGGTCATTTCACACCTCTTCTAATGAAATAAAAATTCCATTTGGATAAGACAATACGCATGTAGCCCGTGCGGGCACGCAAGGGAGAGGAGAGTGGAATAAGCGCACCAAGTAACGAGAAATGAGATTTTATTTACTCCGCGTGGCGCACACCGTATACACTCAGTCGGCCGCAAAATCGTTCTCCCTTTTCTTCCTCGCTCACTGCGGACGCAAAACGTTATCACCGAGAGTCCCTTATCGGCCTCTTGACTTTTATCGTCCAAGGGAGACTCTCCTAACACTTCAAGACTCGGCACCCTCACTCGCCCCACGTCCGAGCTAGCTACTCGGACAAACGGTCAGCGTTGTCTGGTGGCCGACGGTAGAACTGCGAGGCTCGAGGGCGGGAACCGCCACACATGCAAAACATGGGACTCAAACTTGTGATCTACCTGATGTCTCCCATTCAAAGATATAACCAGGTGGTGCGTTTTTTTTTACTGGGTATGGGCTGAGCTGAAACCTCAGCCACGTCCCACACTCCCCAGGGAGTTCATAAATCCGTTTTCCACACCATCTAAAAAAAATAGCTGTTGAGCATGCTTCTCACAGGCTAACCTCATCCTTCTTGCAACTGAATTGATGACAAAATTTCCCATGTAGAAACATTTATAATGCACTTATTCTAAGTTCACTGCATTACAGAACAGCATTTGTGGGAATATATGATACCAGGATGGGTTTTTAATCACAGTTGGGGTAAAAGCTCAAGATAATTGGAATGCTGAGCTTACAACAGTTTCCAACAATGGTTTTGTTAGGTAATTCATGTAAAATAATTACCCTTTTATGCAAAAATACAATTAGGTTGCAAATTCTATGAAGTCTTTGTCTATAGCCACCAGGCACACTTGTACAGCCACTTCCTCTAGGGAATACTAATTTAAATTATATTCCAATATTAGGTAATTAACTTTAGATAAAATTTAAATATGTACTTTAATTCATCAGCAAAAATGTTAAAAATGACACTATTATGATAATACTAAATCTAATATAATAATTTAGTAGTACTATCAAATTATATCTTTTTCAATTCATGACAACTGAATAAAATACTAATAATACCAAATAATACTATCTACATTGAGAATGTTTGTCATTTTAAATAAAAATAAATTATTTTAATCATTAATCATAATTTTTTGTTGAATAATTGAATGAAATTAGCACGAAATCATTATAAACAATCCAAAAAAGATAAGGTGATAATTTTCATAATTCCTACTTTTTTTATTTACAATGTAAGGGTAATATTGACAACAATTTGCATAGTATGTTATTTGAACTTAAAATTTCATGGTATTCAACATCATTTAATGTATTAACCATCAATATTTAGTGTTATAGGTGTTCATTATGTATTAAATAAGTGACTATTACCTGAATAATCACTCTGGAGGTTTTTCAGAAGAAAGCACTCTAGTTTCCAGTAGTCATATTTTAAAATGATGACTCTCTCATCTGAAAATAATCAAAGTCGCAAAGAAAAAAATGAAATAAATTTCTGGGCCCTGTGAGTAGCAATCAAAATGGGTGCATTTGAAAGGTTGAAGTCTCTCTCGTTGATGCGATGAATTAAGATGAGCAATGGAAATTGCAACAATAAAATAAGTATACTATATATATATATATAAAGCAAAACTCATCCTCATGTAACAAAACAACTCATTTCTACACTAAGTGTTATCTCCAAAAAGGATAAAATGATTCCCTCCTAAAAATTCATTTTGTACATACTTCTAAGTCAGTACCGCAAATTAATATTTTGTTTTGAAAAATATGGGAAATATATATTTCAATAAATAAGATAATACATTAATCGTTAATACATTTTTCAATTATTAAAGAAAAGGTTAACATATCATTCATGTTCCACACAATGTATAAAATTCAAAGCTCATTGATTTAGTAAGTAATATTGTTTGTTTGTACAACAAATAAATACAGCTGTTAATGAGTATTAACAAGATGTTACATCACTCTTGAGCAGTCTTCAACATGGATTAATGCATATTTAATGATTATCTTCAAAATATCAGCCTCTTGGAATACATAACTGGAATAATAAAGTTTTTTGATTAGTACTATAGGTTGAAATCTTCTATAGTGACCTAAACTCAACATGGCACAATAACAGGTAATGCATTAAAAGTATGCCTACTGCTTCTGATAAGGCCTTCTGCCAATAGTAGTGACAATAATAATTTTTTGGTGGGAAAATTTTAACTACTTCAGCATACATCATGTAAAAATAAAAACATATTACAGAATTATAAAATACACCATGTTTAATTCCATAGAAATGTATTGCATAACTCAACCAGTTTCAACATTTCCAGGCCATTATTCAGAGGGATAAAGTAATACAAGATTGGCTTGAAGATACATAAGAGATGGGAAAATGAGAGGTGGGAAGGAGAGAAATTATCCGGGATTGGTGAAAGAGGGAAGGGGTCAGAGGGGATTGTTGAATGGAGGATGACTAAGGGGGGGAGGGCACATTGAGAGGGAAGAGAATAGACCTAAAAGGAGACGTACTAGGAGTAGGGGAATCTGTGACATTGCCTTTTAGGTCTATTCACTTCCCTTTCCATGTGCCCTCCCTTCAACATTCCCTCTGACCCCATCCCCCTCTACCCTCTTTTGCCAATCCCGGCTTAATACTCCCCCCACCTCGAATTTTCCTGTCTCTTTATGTATATTTAAGCCAATTTTATATTACTTTTACACTTGGTAATGACCTGGAAAGGCTGAAACCAGTTGACTTGTAAAATTCATTTCTGTGAAATTAAACCTAGTGTGTTTTATTTCGATTATGTCGAGATTCCAAAAAGTAACCTCGCCGACAATTGAATTTCTAATGCAGAATACTAATTATAAAAGAAAGGAATTAATAATTTCAGTAATTTTTCAAATGTTTGAACCAGAAAACTTGTAATTCACTTGGTGAGGTAAAGTTGTACTTGCTAACAAAAATATACAAGGTGCTCTCAAGTTTTTTGGGCTGTATGGTGATTTGAAGTAATACAAAAGTTTCACAGAACATAAAAATAAAAGTTCTTGGCATAAATGATGCACTCAAGAAAGTGACTGAGTTTTTCTATCTAAGTGACTGAACTGCGATTTTATTATGGTATTATATAAAACAAAGGACACCAGTGGCACAATATGAACTCAGCGGTAACAAAATAAAAGTGGTCTATTCAGTCAAGTATCCAGGAGTAACTGTTGCTACCTGTCTATCCTGTCATAAGATCCCCACGTAAGAAAAATTTAAGAGACAAAAAATTGGGTTAATCAGACAAATTGTTGGTAACAGTGATAAAAGTTTTAACCTTTCTTGTAAGTCCCAACTCAGACAAAATATGTATTCATGCAGTGTATGGGACCCATGTATTCATGAAATCAAGAAGTTCAGCACAGGACAGCACAATTAGTTAAAAATTTCCACAATAAGACCGAGAGATAAGAGTGATGCTTTCAGAACTAAGTTGTGAGTCATTGGATCCAAGAAAGACATATTAATGCTATTTAAATTCCTTAGAAAAAAACACCTCCACCTGCTGAATTTGATTGTGAAGTTCCGTCAATTATTTGCAGCCCAACCAACATACAGTGTGGTTGGATCATATTCATAAAGTGAGAGACATGCCCAAATAGCAACAAACCAAAACAAATAACAGTATAAAATACATTGTTTTTGGCTCTACTTTATGGAACTCCATATCCAAAGGTTGAAAAAACATGCTACCTTTTCGACATAAATAATGACAGAACTACCGGTTTCTTTACTTAAGTAAAATCATCAGGGGATGATGTTACTTATGTAACTTAACACCTGATGATGTAACTTATGTAATGAAACCGGTCACATAGTATATATTTATGTGGAAAATGCAGTGTGTTTCAACTTTTAAACAACAGTATTTCTAAAATCCAAGAGCCTTTATGAGGATTTACATACAATATTTGTTGTACTAACTCCTAGCCACACACTGTCGGGTGGCTTGCAGACAATACGTGCAGATGTAGAATTCAACGCCCAAGAGATCACTAAACCTGATGCAGCTGAAACAGCATAAAACTCCAGAGTTTATGCAGATGCCTATGGTTTCATCGTCCATTTAAAGTGCAAAGTCGCACGAGTACACTTATGACTTAAATTGCTACTACATATTTTGCCATGGACTGACGGGAAAGCAAAAAAAATGAATCTCAACAATTTTACATGAGTTTGGGATCCAAGCTTATTTCTGACAGTGGTGTTAAAATAAAACACAGTTGCTGCATGACAATGCAAAATAAAAGTCCATTCACATCTCCCTCTTGCTATGAAACATACAAAAATGAATCATGTATTGCATTTTCATTATTAGCTGAATCAAATCATCTTGCCTTATTGATTAGGCAGAATTTTACGAGGGTAGTCTGAAAAGTTTCTGACCCAACAAAGATACAAGACATTTTTTCTGAAATTTTTTTTTTATTTGTGCTCAGCATTTTTCTCTGCACAATAATTGTTCACAAATTTGATTGCCTCTTCATTTGACGAAAATCTGTCCTCTAAGCACAATTATTAAGATGAGGGAACAAAAAGAAGTCGCATGGGGCTAGATCTGGTGAGTAAGGTGGATGGGCAAGCAATTCAAACCGTAATTCGTGGATTTTCAACATGGCAACCGCTGAGGTGTGAGACGGTGCTGTTGTCTTGGTGAAGCAGAATTTTCTTTTTCTGCAAATGTGGCTGTTTTTTCACAAGTTCTGCCTTCAGCTTGTCAAGTAATGATGCGTAGTATGCTCCTGTAATGGTTTTTCCTTTTTGAAGATAATCAATTAAAATAACTCCATGACTATCCCAAAAAATAGTCGCCATCACTTTCCCAGCCCAAAAAACAGTTATGCTTTTTTTGGAGCCGGTTCCCCATGTGCATTCCACTGTTTGGACTGTATTTTTGTTTTGGGTGTATAATGGTGTATCCAAGTTTCATCTACAGTAATTAATAGGTGCCAAAAATCAGATTTATTTCATCTAAACTGCACAAACCAGTTGGAAATGTTCATTCGAATACGTTTTTGGTCTAATGTGAGCAAACGTGGCACCCAACGCACGGACAGCTTTCTCATGCCTAAATGTTGATTTAATATGTGACAAACATGTTCATTTGACATGTTCATAACCTCTGCTATCTCTCTCACTTTAATTCGGCAGTCGTCTAGGACCATTTGGTGAACTTTGGCGATGTTTTTGTCGGTAGTTGCAGTTTTTGAATGTCCCAAACATTCATTGTCACCCAAGCTCTTATGGCCACGTTTAAATTCAGCCGCCCAAAATTTCACTGTGGTAAATGATGCTGCAGAGTCCCCATACACAGAATCAAACTCATCTGTGATTTGCGTAGGCGTATTGCCTTTCAAAAACAAATATTTAATAACAACTCGATACTTGATTTTGTCCATTTTCACAAAAACACTCACATCAACTCACTCAAACGACTGTTACATAACAACTGTGGGTCCAAAATGGCTGATACTTTGGTGAGTAACTGTCAACAGCTGAAAAACGAAATTCACTAGCTTTTATTTATAACTGCTGCCATCTTCACGTGGAGGTCAGAAACTTTTCAGACCACCCTCATATATGCAGTTTTTTAAAAATAGATCAATTTGAATTGGTTAATAATGATACTATTTTTTTATATTTTTTTAAATATATATTTTTATTTCAATGACACAAAGTTGAACAATATTTTTGTAACAATAATATTTTGACTTCCAGACACAATAGTAACATATTTTTTAAAACTTTTTCTATTGAAGCTACTATATTTCCAATCGAAATACAATTTAAAATAAATGTGGAAAAAAGCATAATTAAATTTTTTTTAAACTAGCGAATTGCATAACTTTTTGTAATCCTCTGCATAGTCCCATCTCAGTGTTTTGCAGGGTAGTATCAGGGCATCTCTCCTTATTGTAGGCCTTTCCATCTATCATCTATGCTGAACCATACAAATGCTATGCACACCTTTATTACAGTGTATACACACTGTACAGGACCTTTTTTTTGCCATCTTTTCCACTACAAACAACACAATTTTTTCCTTCCTCCCTGGAAGTTGCTGCAGTCCAGCCTTCGGTCCACTTGTACAAGGAGATGAGTCACTCCCTGTCTTCCCAAGCCATTCCACCTAAAGGGACTCTATAATGCTTGCCGTATATTGAAGCCTTGTCATTGCTTTTATGCGATTGTTTTCTTTATATATTATATAAGAATTGAGCACCATAGGAGTAATGAGCGAAAAAATAACTTTCTTCCAATACTTCATGGCATGCCTTTCATCTAAATATGAATATACCATCATATCAGATGCATCAATCCTACCCATATAACTATTATATAAATTATTATTTCTGGCCTAACTATATCTTTCATTTTACCATACCTCTACTTACTTGTATGAGTGCTTTTTGCTGTATCTTTTGTGGAAAGCAGCAGAACAGGATTTTTTTGGGATTTTTTTCCCCTTCGTCCTAAGAAAATAATTATGTCACTTCTAGCATATTTATTTCCTATGCCAAACTTTTATTTCAAATCTTGTATACAGATTCCATAGTACAGACGTGAAATACAAATTGAAGTATGCTCTGGGGTCGGCTGCTGGCTGTTATTTCTGCATAAATGAAGGCGTTAGTATTCCAAGTGTCACAGCCTTCATATATCACATTGAACTCTGAATAACATCAGTCACATCACTGGTTATGTCATCTTCATCACTTTCCTCAATAACTCTTGGCCTTTTTCTCTGTTTCACTATATCAGAGTTGTCAGAATCAGAATTATCTTTGTCATTCAGATGTTCCCTCGTATCTTCTTCCTCTGTGTAATCATCATCGTCACTTAGAGATAGCAGGTAATTTTCCAGTTCTTCATCTACTTTTTCGTTTGAAGTTGCCATTTCAGGTAACCAAAATGAAAACAAAAATAAAACATACATGTTTGCTTGAAATAGCTTTAGACTCAACCACACACTCGCAAGGGAAAAACTTGACTGAACCTCCAAGGTCATAAGAGAAAAGACGTGTTTTCCTCATTCTATTGACAATTATTCACCATCTCAAGGCAGAAAAGAATTAAGTCCCAGAGAACTGCTGACAGTGTAATCCCATTCCACATGGTACAAATGATTAGCTTGGAAGGATGCAAGAAGACACCAAAATGATTACAAAGCAATGCTTTTATATAAAACGTATCACCGTATACAAAGTTAGCAGTTCTGAATCAAAGCAACTTCACCAAAACAGATTCATTAGGTAGAAGAACTCTCGGGTTATAAGCCTTTTGATGTCTGTTTATAAAGGAAATAAAACTCAGCAGAAACCTTAGATTAGGCTGTGCTTACCGACGCAGAAAAAACAAATGCTGAATTTATAGTATGATTTAAGCTTTATGAAATGTATTTAAAATAGACGATAAAAATAATTAAATTGTGCTACATAAAAGCAGAAAATGTACAATTTTAATAGAACAAAAAACATACACCATACAATATATATACAATAAGTTATAGCAAATTAAATAATGGACTACGTAAGAGTCAATATTTCGGCCTGCTGCACTTTTCGACCGAGCGGCAAAAGCCAATATATTGGCCCGCTGCACTAAAAGGTTTAAGATACAACATTGTCTTTCCACTTGAGAAAATAACGTAAAACTCTTCTATGTTGCAGGAATTTCTGGATATGCCCTCTGTGTCAGGTGCCCTACGATAACGTGGAAATTGAGTATTCATTATTAGATATTGTGCACAGGAAGTCAATGGCATATACGTTGCAGGATCTTCAGTGTAAGAAATGCCACCAGGTAATTATTCAGAAATTCATTGTTGTTGCATTTCATGCACATATAGATTAATGGTCATTCTACAAGTACTATCTTGAAATCTTGGTAGTCAGTAGGTCAGACATATAGTATATGTCTTCTTTCTCTTGAAGTCTGTTGCATATGTGCTATTCATTGCATTTAGCACAATGAAATCACCATTTTCATTTATGAAAACTTCCCATGTTATCCTATGCTTCTGTTTTTAAGAAGTGAACTGCATAATTAAAAAATATTATATTCTAGACTAGTATTATTTAGTGCTAAGTGTTCCTAGGTACATTTTTTTGCAGTTCTGGAGACTATATCATAATAAGTCATTTCTCACCAATTCCTATACAGTTTAATATATTATGCCTTTTTTTCAGATTAAAATGGAAAATATGGCTGACTACTGTTCTTGCGCTGGTGATTTTAAAGTGCTAAATGAGGCAGAGGTTTTGCTAAGGCTGCTAAGGACATTCAAAGTGATTGCAGAGCAATTTGAAATGCCCCTTCTATTAGAGAGTGTGGCTTGGATGTTGTCTCACAAATAAGTAAAACATTACCTCAAAGAAATGAAATTCAAACTTTTTATACAGAGTGGGGATTAATGCTGGAAATTTATTTTAGAAAATAATTTTGTTCATTTTTAAAAAATCTGTTAAGGTTACCTTAATAAATTTACACTACCTCCTGCTATGCAGGGGAAAGTTTTGTCTATGTATATACCAATCTTTATATTAATAACTTAATCAGTTCACACACGTGAGAGGATGTTTGACACAAGTTTTTTGAATTTCTGTTGGCTGCTGAACCACTTTCATCAGACAGGAGATTAGATGGCCGTCTCCCACCTCCCATTCTGCCGCACTAATCCCCACCCTCACTCTCTCCTCACTAAAACCACAGCTCTCCCTCATCCTTTCAGCCCAGCTCTGGTGGGTGACATCGAAGATTGGGCTGCAGTTCCTGCAGCCCAAATTCTCATTCAACCTTCGTTCTACATCCCCCTCACCCCACCACGTCTCACTCCTCCACAAACTTCATCGAAATAGAGCTGACATATCACGCAGCAGTATTAACTCTACGTAAGCTCAGGGCTACGATGCAGCATGATATGATATCATTTTGCTGTGCAATGCTGGGAAAATTAACACCTAAGTATAAAAAGGTTTATTGCTTTAACCTTAAACACTTGAAATTTTACATTGCCCAAAGAGAGGTGATTCTTATTAGCACCCAAATGGAGTGTTGCAGCTCTTATGGATGAACTGCTGCCACTGGTTGAACAGTCCAACAATGGCAAAACAATGCATCCACTGAAACCTTTTGGGTAGATCCTACCCTTCAATCTACTTGGCATGGGTGGCCCTAACAGGAACATTGATCATTTCTCCAGCCAGTAAAAAATAAATAATAACACCAATTTCCTCTAAAAAGTGGAAGTGTTATTTTTAATTCAGCTACTATTTCATCCTTATGTCCAATGTCTACAATATCACGCCTGAATCTGGCCAATTGACACTGTGTTAAGGTTGTGGTTATGACTGCTGGAATATACTACATAATTGAATTCTTGTATGACATTGCCTTCATCAACAACATCTTAATAACACCTCTGCCAAAGCGGGAAACCTACATTGTGGATCATTTACTTTTAGGGTATGATTTATGTTAAAGCCATCTTAATTTAAACCCATAATAATAATTTTTTATTTGACATTAAGCAAAATACATTTCAATAGTCTTCGTCATATACAAGAAAAAGGAAAGATGGCACAGATTAAAAATTAATCACAGGATTGGTACCTTCAAGGAATTCAGTTGTAGAATAGAAGGATTTTGATAAAAGCCAAGAGAATAATACCTTTTTAAATCTGGCAAGGCTTACATGTCTTGCATCTTGGGGCAATTTATTAAACAAATGTATTTTAAGCACATTGAAGGAATCCCTGGTTTTAGATAGCCTGCATTGAGGCACAACCAGATTCTCTCTCGACCGG
>WURS02474421.1:14444588-14464637 GCA_011762765.2 Rhinocypha anisoptera
AACCCTCCCTCTCACCACTCCCTCCCAACTTTCCCTTCCCCCCATACTTGATCTTGTATATATAAGTGCAACTAACTCTGTACCTTCACGTGATGATGACACAATGCGGTCGAAACCTAGGTTGCCGCATTAAAAATTATTTGTGGAGTTCATCCAGTGATTTTTATTTCCATATGTTTTTATAGATAATTTGTATTGTTTTTCCGAAATATTTTGTTGACTCATCTAGAACTACAGCCATCATTGGAATCTATTGTTTTTTATGGTGTCAAAGCCTATACTAAATTCAATTGGAGAAAAAAGAAACTCACCTATACCAACTATTTTATTTACAATGATTCCCCTCACCATTTTTCACACAAACATGCCACTTGTAATTCAATGATCCACTACCTTTTAAGAAATTCTTCTTGGTAACAGGATGAAATAATTTTTTTTCTGAAAGGAGATATTCTTATAGGGAGGGATCTTATAGAGAGTTTCGGAGAATGTTTTTTTGTTGCAAAGAGTATCATTTCCTTCTGCCTCCCCATACCCAAGGCATTCCCTGTATGCCCCAAGGTCTTCCTTGTATGTGCCTCCCCATACCCAAGCTGCCAATATGTGGAAAGTTCAGTTTATTAAAAAATATGAATATTCCAGTCTTTAACACAGTAAAGCTGAAACAACTTGTTAGTATTAACTCTTTTGGTTGTATTTATTACTAGTTCATGTTTGTGGTGAATGAAATAGAAATATTACGGCACTAAGCTCTATTTTCAAGTATTGTCTTGACAGCTGGCCTAGATCACTATTTACTTAGATTCTGATAAATGACAGTATTCAGGGCTGAAAATGTGTTAAGGAAGGAAAATTTTGTTAATTTTTTGAGCAATTCTTACTAAACATAATTCATATGGTTATTGTTTTTGTATGAAAGATTGTAATTGCAGTTACAAAATATTTTCAGTATCTGGCAATAGCAATTTAAGTTGTTTGTTCTTAGTTTATACAAATGTGTTACAAAAGGAATTAATATAGTTATGTTGATAATTATTCTATGCATGTAGGATAGCTTTATTTTTAACAATAAAGGGTGAAATATTTAGGGTTGAATGTCATTGCATTCTGATCATTGAATTATGCTAATATTAATGTTATTCATTCTTTATGTTTTTATTGGTAAATTTTGCCAATATATTGGCAAACAAAATGATTAAAATTTGAGCATTCTTGATGGTATGGGGTAGAAATTGACTGCTTTCATCAGTAGGTGGTATTAGAAGTTCTGGGAATAGTTCTACAATAATCTATAGGAAATAATTTATTTCCACTATTTCATACTTTTAAGTGTTCTGCTAGTACAACTGTCAGAGTGACTCTTTCATTTAATGGATCTTACAGTTCCTTGTCTGTTATCTTTCCATTACTTCCATGTATTTCTGTGTGTTGATGTTAACTTTGTTTAATCTCTATTCTTTTAGTAGTATTTTTATTTTCAAAAATATAAAAGACTCAATTGTCTTGAACCATAGCTGTAGCATACTTGAGAAGTGGCAATCATTGAATTTTTATTTGAAGATTCATAGCTAAATGTCCTTGAAGGATCTTTTCTTTGTAATTGTTGACAAATCACTCTCGGCACCCTATTTTTCCAGCTCTTTGCTCCTCTTCTTTGTGGAGTTGTATAAACATGTAATGGTAGAAGACCTTAAGTATCTTTTAACTATAGAATGTAAACTCAATTGTATCAGGCTTGACTGTGGAAATTCATCTTGACAAATGAAGAACACTGAGTATCTTTCCACAACTTTATGTATGGTACAACTAGTTTCGGCACAGGCATCACATCAGGTACCTGATCATGATGCCTATGCATCAAAGCTGTGAGAAAAAGATTGAAGATTAACAAAGACCATTAATCTCATTATGTTTTATCTGACCTACTTAAAGCTGTGTGAATTTGAACTTTTTCATAGTTTCTTTGTAATTACTTATAATCTGATTCATTTTCTCTAAGTTTTTTAAGGTATAAGTTCAAGTGTTTTAATATTTCTGTTAGAGTTCTCTAACCATTTACCCATGATTTTTTCTTCTTATACTCAAATTTCTAATAAAAATTTTAGAGTTATCTTTTTCATACATAAATCATTATTCATTATGCTGTGAACACAAACATAAAATATTTCCTTAATCTTTAGTGTTAATTTTGAACATTATCTGAAACCAGGTCACTGTTTATTCATTATTGTTGCTTCTCAAGGAAAATGTTGTGCATCTATAATATATCTGTGTCACGCTTCTTTGAGAAAACCACTATTTTTTTGATTGGCTCATTGCTTCCAATTTGTTAGCTTTTATGACATACAGTGGCCTTTTTCTGTTCACAACAAAATTTGAGACCAAAATATTGTTTTTACTGAAGTTCATATTACTCATATATAGTGAAAGACTCCATATGTAAAACACATGATGGGAAAAATACTTGACCCAAATCTGAATATAATATTTTTTGCAATCAGATGCCTAATGATCTAATGGATTTACCAAATATTCTAGTAATATTATAATGATGTAATTATAATTTGCTTAAACAATTTCCTTCTTTCAGTTATTACTGAAAATCATATCATCCATGAAATTTTAATTATTTCTTGAAGGGGTAATGTGAATCCTACCTCTTCAGTACTCTGTCCCAGAGTTTAATTAAATTATTATTATGCATGTTCGTTGTGTTTTCACAATTTGTTAACAAAGCCATTGTTCTATTTTTGTGCATCCTAAGTCATGCTTGTCGTTGAATGTATGTACTATTACAGTGCTTTTTCTGGTTTCTTACATATGCTTACCAAAAACCTGTCCAATTTCAGATTCCAATAAGGAAGATAGGCATAATGGAATGAAAATAGGAATAGATGTTGAGGAAAGTCCTCGTAGAAACTCAACACCATCTCTCACCACTACCCAGGAACCCTTAGCACCCCCTCCCCCTCCTCCTCCACCTCCTATGCCACCATTTTCTTTAACCTCTAAGCCTTTAATTCGCAGTAAATCATTGAATGATCACATAAGTCAGCACTCAAAGATGCATCTAAATAATGATCATCGCAAACAATATAGTTCAACAATGCCTCCTAATATGGGTGCTATCTTAAAAGATTTGGGAACTGTTAAATTACGCCATGTGGAGCGGTAAGTCATTTTTTGTTGAATTTATTGCCATTGAATTTGCTTGATGTCACCTTTGGTTTCAGTGGTTATGGTTTGAAGCTTAATGTTCCAACTCCTACTTTTTCTTTTGTTTCATCTATTTTTTTCTTGAGGAAACCTTTTTAAAAATCAATGAATACCCACTACTTGAAAAATTATTTCTATAATGTTTACAGGACAGCTATTAAGCTTTAATTGTCAGATTTGATGTAGAAAATTAGTGAGCACTATTTTCTCATAACTCTTCATTAATCCTGATCCATGTGATTTAAATCCATTGTGCCAGGTTTAAATTCTTGACACATAAAAAATTTTCAGTCTGAAAACCATATCGTATCTCATGATGTAATTTTCACATCCATGAAACAAAATATGTTTAGTTTTGAACATATCGACAAAAAATTATATCGGTTGAAATTATGAAATATTTGTTTGTGACTGCCAGGAAAAAAAGAAAGAAAAATAATAACAATATTTATGTAATTCATGTTCAGTTTATTTTGCTGTGACTCCTCTGAAAGGCAGACTAAACCTTCTATGTGGTAGAATCTACAATCTGTGAATTAAACTAATCTTATCTTGTGAATATGTTACATTTTAATAATACAGAATGAGAAGTTCAGTTCACAGCTTTCAAAGTGTTTATGTTTAGTTCTGTATATTGGCCATTTCTGGTTCATAAACCATCTTGCCTAGTCTTTAATCTCAAAGGACCAGCCTGTTGGCAGGTCCTTATGGGATGAGACTCCTGCACTACATTTTTTTGTTCGCAGTTCTATTCCAAAGGGTAAACATAAATAATTTCTTCTTTATGAATGAGTACTTCTACTTTGAATTAGTATACTTCTGGGAAATGTAACAAGTGATCTGGAATCCATGCAGTCCATCCATTCTTTTCTTTATATTTTACATGCCAACTACTTCATTGCCCCATGAACTTTGTGAGATATGCTTATTTTTTAATTTTAATAATATTTCATGGTTTTCATGTGTTATAAGTGAAGTAATTCATTTTCAGTTCGCCGGGTGGCACCCCTATACGTCGTCGTCCTCTAACCCCCCCTAGGAATGACCCAGCTGCTCTCTTGGCTGCCGCACTGCGTCGGCGCTATGCACACATGAGTCCTGATGACTCCAATTCAGATTGCACCCAAATGACTGATGGAAGCCCACAAAAGTCATTCGAAACTGTGAATCAAGCATCGTTTTCTCCTCAAGCAATCAATAATGTACGGCACTGCTTTACAGATAGCTAGATCTTTTTCCATAACTCATATTTGTAGTGAGTCCTGTTTAATGTGTTTGTAAGTTTATTTTTTCAAGTATTTTAGAGAATCAGATTTGTTGTGTATAAGTAATTATGGATGAAAGAAAAATGGAATGATGTTGAGGCTGATGTATGTGGAAGATGGCCCCCTATGGGTTAACAAGTGTCTGGATGTATTATAATTGGTTACAATTTAGGGAGCTAATAAGAACATAAAACTATTTTCTACCTACTGAGGACTCATATGTACTAGTTTCATGTCTTGGGTGATTTTATTTGAATTTCATGTATCTGAAGTAAATAATTTGTTTACTTTATTTTTTCACCTAGTCCACTATTGTGTCTATTTTTTAATAATTCATGTTGTTCATGTCATTTTTCAGCTTGGGACACTGAAGATATGAAGCATAACGTCTGTGTTAATCAAGAAAATATTGCTTGTTATGTACTTTACCTACCTTCGTCCAGGGACTGAAGTGCAATTGGTGCATGGTGACTACTCAATTAGAGGAATTTATACTGACTAATGACTTATTTTTTATCAACATAGTGCCTTTTTGAACTTGAAATACCCACATTAATGAGATAAGGTCCAGTTTTACCTTGAGTATTTTTACATCACACTTAAAATGACCTAACAATTTATTCCAGAATGTCTGCAATTTTGTGATGTTGCAAAATGATGTTTGAAATTCTGTTTTAATTTTCAACATTTTATTGTCAAGCTGTATATTTGTTGGAGAAATATAATGCATTGACTTTCACTTGGCATATGCCGTGTATAATTATTGATTCAGGCACTTCACCTGTTTCAAACCTCATATTTCTTCTTAACCTTCTTACTGCGGTGTGAAACCTGCAGAGGGCCATTTTATCAGCCATGTTTTTCTACTTAGCGGAAAACCCCTTGGGAGGGGTTTGTTTATGAATCTCATGGTCTCTGTTGTCTGTGATATTTAGGCTTCTTAATAACACCAATATTAATGCTGACTCTTTGTTTGCTTCTTTTTTTAACTTTGTGCCAGCACAACCTATTATACAGCCATGGTTTCGATACTTTACATCACCTTCAGATAATAAAAAGTATCAAAACCATGTTTGTATAATGAATCTATATGTGGAATGTACAATGTATTTAATCTCGTCCATCATGGAAAAATTCCATAAAGTGCCCAAAACCATGAAACTTACACTTTCATTTAAGTTTTTATTTTTGTTTGCTTTGGTTACCTGAAATGGTAGCTAAAAAGACCTCATTCACTGTGTATACAATATAATAAAGGTGTGCATAACAGCCCGGCAATAAGGGGAGATGACCAAATGCTACTCCACAATACATTGTAAGATGGGACTATGCAGAGGCTGATAAAAAGTTATACAACTCACTATTGTTTATTTTTCCTTGTCTCCATTATGCAAAAATAGTAATTTTATAAGAAAATTTAATAAAATATTACTCAACTTTATGACACAATATTATATTTATTTTTTAATGTAAAAAAATGATATCATTATTAACTAGTTCAACTGAAAGTAAAAAAATAGCATATGGATATATAAAACAATAGCTTTATAATATTTTTTGCCTTTAAGTGCTACATTGCACTTACAAGAGGGGAGAAACTGATAGAACACATCCTGATGCATAATAGTTAATATTGAACACTATATTGAAAGGGACACTAGGAGGTAAGAGAGGCTAAGGATGGCTTACAGGAAAACAAATAATTAAGAATGAAAGAGTTATGATGTACAGTAAAATTTCTCTGGAATTGCAGGGGATCATGCTATATTTCTAGCTAAAGCAAGTTGTCCTCTTTGATGCCTTGCACTAGTGCAATAATAAGTGACAAAAAATGGATTATCAAATCCACACCCACTTCAAATGGCCCCAGAAAACCCTAAATTGTAGTCCTGAGACCAATGGTCTCAGGACAAACCTGAGCCCTGGCATATGCATGCATGTGACCATAGATGTCATAATCAGTGGTGGGAGTATCTTGGGGATGAACACCCGTTCAAACTTTTGCATTCTTCATATATCACAAGAAATAGATATCTGGGAAATAGAATGTAATTTTTTATGCCAAATCAAAAGAACTTTTTGCAATAGGCATTGCTTCAAAGGATATTTTCTGGGGATGGCCATCCTCAACTCTGCTTTCAAAGAAACATATGGTCTCGGTTGCCATAGGTAATTCCTTTCTACAGCTTTGGTCACTAATTCACTGGAGATGAGGTCTTTCAAACGAAAGGAATTTCCAACAGCAAGTAGCGAGTGCTTGGTAAGCACATCAAAACTTGAAAGTGACTACACAAAAATATTTTCTTTCACAGTTATTACTAGTTGCAAGGCATACTGCTTTCCATTCACCTCTTGCAGGTTTCACCTTATCGAGGGACTTTCTTGAGAAAAATGTGATCAAACAAATAAGAGATTGTAGCTTTTATGTATTTCCACGGAAAAAATGATTGGTTTTAACAATAATTATTGTCAAAAATGGTCATCTCATTTTTTTTCTGAAGAAATAGATGAAAGCTACAATCTCAATTTGTTTCATTATGGATTTCCACCAGGTGACTCCCAAGTGAAAAATGTGATTATTTTGTCATGCAATTTTGGTATTTCCACCTCTTGCAGTTTTTACTGTATAAAGGGATGAAGAGATTGGCAATTTAAAGGAGAGCTGCCAAAATCCAATCTTCATATTAAAAACTATTGATGAAGTTAAACCTTGCATCAATTCATCCACAATGACTCACTAAAAATGACTTTACTAAACATGCCCAGTTGTGAACATCTAGTATTCCCAAAGAACTAAGTAGAACATTTAGAATGACCACTCTTTTATCAAATGATTTATTTAAAAATTTTACACTGCCATATAGTAATCCCGGATTACATGGGATTTACATCAGCAATGCCAATGGAGAAACAAAAAAATGCACTTGGAAACTTTTTTGCATCTTTGCAATCTATCACAAATCAGCATTTTCCATTCAATACTCTAAGATTGTACGACACATCATATTAAGTAATGAAGAAAATAGTTCCTCATTCCAAAAGAAAAGTCTCTTGATGAAATTATAACTTTCCTTAAATGACAACTTCCAGTGACCACTCATCACTAAGATGTTCCAGTTATCAAATATGGAGCCAAAATGGCTAACATAAGCACACCAGGTCATCTTTAGGAAACCATTTCTGAACCAATATTGGCTTTGTCCCTCAAAACACACAAGACCTCACTATCGACGTCCTCGACCTCTTCCTCTGCCTCTACCCCTTCCTCTGCCTCTTCCACGGCCTCTTCCTGCACCTGGGGAATGAAATCAATCCTTATTAATACATGAAATTATAATAAGTGGAATTAAGTACAAAACCATAATTCTTTAGCTTGCATTTATTTGCAATTGCACACACAAAATTACATACTTAGACGAACATTTTTCCAAAAATATATCATACCAAGAATGAGATTTGACTTTAATGTAATCCCATTAAAGGAGTGAAATAGATCAGTTGTGGAAAATCTACACAAAATATAAATACAAGAAAATTTTGCAGGTGACATGCAAAATGTGGGTGAAAACAAGTTTCAAGCGCATTCAAGTAAACCACGGTCAGCCTCATATGCCTGAAAGATGGCAAATGAATGACATTCCAAAGTGTCTAATCTAACAATAGGCCACAGGTACTGAGCCAAATGCATAACAATAAGATGAAACAGCTACAATAAGATGGTCCAGACAAAATTCCAGTCACTCCTTTGATGAAGGTGTCTATGGCCCACCATGAGGATAAAGTTACTGCAAAATCTCATGATATTCAAATACAAGATTATTGACAGTTGTGAAGGTTATATATTCCATGATTCATTCTGAGGCAATGTGTAATTCCGGCAATTATTTTACTACCTGCTAAAAGCATCAATTACTTTCTTCAGTTTGCTGAGTTATTTTTACAATATTAATATTATATAATATATATACATGACACTACATTATTGCTAATGTATTTTTCCATCTACTTGATGAATTTTCTTGTTAATTGCACAATAGGCAGGAGCTAACTGCTATGATAGAAATAGATGTGCTGGTATATACATGAGAGACTATACGTAAAATACTATGCACATGACAGAGTAGTAGAGTGTAAAATACTTAATTAAATTACAACATAAAAAGGAGTCATTCTCAACAATCTCTCTCACAAACTTATCGTTTTTTTGTGCCGATTGATGGGGAAAAAATAATAAAGAGCTTTACATACAAGTCAGTATTATTTACTTCGCTATTCACGAGCTTAAGCCGTACACATTTATTATCAGAAAATAATTTTGGAATACCATTTGATGCACAACGGAAAAATACTTTAGAATGAGGGAAACGAAAAAATTTAGCAATTAACAGCAACGTCAAAAAACACTGAACCAACTTCTATTTATGACAGAGGTAGCTGAACACCTTCATGGCACAACGTAGATGAATATCTCTCCATGTTCCCAATGCCATTTTTATGTAATCCAAGAAGCGACCAAGATAATTTTTCATTTTTATGCCATGCTGATCACATATCATATCACTCCTATCACAAGTAACAAAGTGAATTACCTCTAGCGGCTTCCTTCTTTTTAGCCTTCGCCTTTGGTGTATCATCAATAAGGAGCGTCTCCAGGGGCAGCGAATCAGGGAGGATGAAATATCTAATATTGTTTCCACGAATGCTCAGAGTCTCTAACTGCACAGGTTCTCTATTTTTAATAGTCATCTTAACTGCTTTTAAGTGGGTATTCATTGCGACATCAACACCTAAACGGTAAAAAAAACAAATATTAAGGTTGGAGATACTCTAATGAAGGTCTGACGGTAAAATTGGCAAAACCATAAACTAGCAACTTATTTACCGGTGATAGTTCCATGGACTTGGGTTCCATTTTTCAGCTCGATCGTTACTGTTTCGTGGCTCAGTCGCATGAGAAACCTGTTTAGAGAAAGAAGTTTGGTAATACCATCTTAGCATCAACTATTCTTTACTTTATATGCCTAAAGAGCCGACTTGCATAACAATAGAAACGAATGCAAGTAAATACAGTAGTTTATAACGAAATACTACTACGCTCCAAAATATTATACGGCAAACAAAATATTTCAACAAGTGAGCACACTCACCTCACGAGTTTCATTTTGAAATGGAATGTTATTTACAATTAGGTGTAATCATTCACACAATTTCACTTCAAAATGGAGTAACAGCGCAGGAAGCGGTAGTTGTAGGCGGAAGTTATTCGTTTGTTCCAGAAAACCGGAAATGCTCTCTGTTCATCTCTGATAATACATAGACCTACAGATCTGTCACAATATTTCCGAGTCTGTTGGTTCATTTCCTCCCAAGTAATAGTTCACCAAAAAAGGCGCTAAATGATAAGGTACCACACAGCACGAACCCAAGAAGAATAGGTCCAAGATCTGTGTAGGCACATTATATTGATCTTGCGCGACATTTCGAAAAAGAGAGTTTTTAAAGGGTTTTGTAGTTATTAATGTTTTAATTGATGGTATTAGTCATCGATCGTCGAGTCCCATGCTGGTACTTTATAGAAATAAGTGGATGTGAAATTAAAAGTAATTCTGTTAATCTTTGTATGGGATTATTTTGTTCTTTGAATGGCTTGGTGGAACTCATTGAAATGATTGTTCGGGTTAAGAACTCTGTAAAGTGGTAACTATAGCTTAAAATGTCAAGGGTGGAGTAAGTTTGGGCGATATAAAATAATTTTAACTATTAAATCTAAAAAAACTACTAAATCTCCTTCCATGATTAAATATTCTGTAGGATACATAGGGCACAGTCTAAACTAGTTCAGACTGTGCAGAGGGTGTAAGATCACAGCGCTATGGTGAGGCCACTAGTTGAACTTGGAAGAAGGTGAGACCCCGATTGTGGCCCAATATAAAATTTCGTGAGTCGTGTGCTGGGGTCGCTGGGAACTCCGACAACAGAAGATAGTGTAGTGACAGAATTTTTGGTGACGAAAAGTCATGCGTTTTGTTGGAGTGTTTGTAATTTGGAATTAAATCTATCATATTTAAGACAAGGTAATGTATTTTCGATCAGATTATATCAGGAAAGACATGTGTTATTGTCCATTAATAACTCGCCTAAGAAAGAGAATGTCATTTCGGTCTGAACGCTAATAATGCTAAAGCTAAATGTAAACCGTCGTCTGCAGGCGAAGCTCTTCATTTTTGTTGAAACGTGCAATTTAAGTTGTTTGGTTTTCAGGGTATTGATTTTCATCAAGAAATGGCTCAATTTTCCTCTAGTATGCCAAGCCGAGAATTTTTATGGGATATATTTCAACGGTAAGTCTAATGATAAGTTGTCATTCGTGATATGGCACTAGGTAGATTTGTAATCTAACATCCTTTTCTTGGTATTTTATAGCGTTGATAAGGATCGCAGTGGATATATATCGTCAAATGAGCTACAGCAAGCTCTTTCAAATGGTACTTGGACACCATTTAACCCAGAAACTGTGAGGTTAATGATAGGTAAATACTTAGATATAATTTTCTCAGTTAAATGTTTTTGTTGTAATTATTTTACACTTTATTTTTACAATGTTGTACAGGGATGTTCGATAAGCAAAGCAGAGGAACTGTAAGCTTCGAAGATTTTGGAGCGTTGTGGAAATATGTAACTGACTGGCAGAACTGTTTTAGAAGTTTTGACCGTGATAATTCAGGAAATATAGACCAAAATGAATTGAAGATTGCTCTTACAACATTTGGATATCGTCTTTCTGATAATTTGGTTGGGCTACTTGTAAGGAAATACGACAGGGCAGGAAGAGGAACTATTTTCTTCGACGACTTTATTCAGTGTTGCATTGTACTACATGTAAGTTAATTACCTAATACGTATTCTTGCATAGCAGTGACAGAATTAAAGATTTATAAGAAACTGTTTTTGTTTAAGAAGAGTACTTTTTTAAATTAAAGAGTGTATAGGGCAAACATGTTTAACTTAAAACACTGCTAACATAGTGAACGGGTTTATATTTCTCCTGAATGAGTCATAATAATATGCGAATGGTGCATTCATTTTAGTGAAATAACCGTGGTTCATTAGTGCTCACACTCATGTGAATTTATTTGACCTTAATACAGTTTCATGGTCTGTAACTTAAAATCAAAACTTATGGTGCAAGAAATGACATTATAATTAGAATGTGAATTATTGGAAAGATTGGAGAGTATAAATTGATGTTTATGCATGGTGAAGATGATGGAAGATGTATTTTATCAAACCAGTATATTCGTGGTGATGAAGGTTTACTTGCTGTTTCTTCTGCTTTGGTTCAATTTACATGCACATAGTCTCATAGCATTACGGCTATCTTCTCCAGGTTATATCTCGCCTGCAGAAGTTAGCTGGAATGTTGCTGAAGCGTTCAAAAAACAACTTGTAGTTTACCTACAAGATGAATCAACACAGAAGCCTTCTTCATTAAATTTACTTCTTGGAGGCCTTTACTATAACTATAGTTCATTTATTGAAAAACCACAAAAACAGCATAAAAACTTTACAGTAGTTAACTGTTATTAAAATTATCATCATCATCTTATTCTGTCTTATCCCTTACTAGTAAGATTGGCATTCCGTTCTTTAATTTTCTTTTGCCAACTTGTCTTTCCATCTCATCTTTGGTCTTCCTCCTCTGCACGAACTCGTTGTTTGTTCTTGATCTGATACTTTCCATTCCTTTGTTGGAGATGTCTAAACCATCAAAGCTTCATTTCTTGATTACTCTTAGCTAATTGCCCCATCATAACCTTCCCTTTAATATAGTCATATTCTATAACTTATTGTCAGCACACACATCCACTAGCATCCTTATACTCTCCACTGCTAATATTCTCTCCTTGACCCTTGGTAATTGTGCAGCTCTCTGGAATGTTGAGCACTCCTCACCACAGTTTGCACACAAAACTCCAATTCAACCAACGCACAGTTTGCCATCTGTTGTATTTCAGCATGTGACCCAAGACACTAAATGTATCAAGCGTTGACAACTTTTCTACTTTAAGTCTTGCTGCTATCCCTTCTGCTGCATTCATATACACACTGGGTTTTCTGCCTGATAATCTTCATTTCCCTCTCCTCCAAAAGGTGCTGGAGGACAAGAGAATAAAGACTCATCTCCCCACTCTTCTGGCCTATTTATTAGTTTCAGGAAAAATGTCCTCTGTTCATTGTTGATTTTTTCAAAATATTAAATACAATCCCTTTTATATCCCAAAGAATCAATTCCATGACTTTTCCAGATGATGGAACAGAATTTCACCTTTTGTGGAGCTGTGAATCTGGCTTTTGTCTATTGTTTGGACTGCTTTTAGATGCTGGTGGATCTATGCTTCATTCATAGTAATAGATGCACAAAACGTTTTATTTTTTTAAGTTCCTTAAGGAAGTTTTTTATGATGGATACCAGTGGATAAGGTTAAGTTCTTTAATGTCGAGAACTTGAAATGAAAGAGTGGTAGTAGCAGTATTTTTGTTTATAGGGTGCTTTGACGGCTGTGGTTATTTCGCACCTCTTCAAGTCATAGAAAAAACCCATCAGGACATACACAACACCCATGAGGACATACACAACACCCATGACCTTTAGGTTAGCCGAGAAGGCTATTACCCACCAGGCTAACCCAGTCAGCATGAAAATGTGTATTTTTAATTAATGATAATGTTTTTAATCTTTGAAATAGTATTTCAGTCTTCAACATATCAAACATGAAGAATGTGAGGGTATTATGCATGGAGAAATTAGAACATAATTTGGGTTACATGATCTCATCTGTAATTGTCAGAAATTTTCATGTGAAGGCACTTTTAATCTGATGGAACACAGCACCCATTTAATGCCAAATTTATTTGTAATTCTTCATTCATAGTATACCCTATACACTCTTTTGAAGTACCAATAATCTCACCATTTTCATGCACTATAAGCCACTGGTCAGACTAGGTCATATCATGCAATTAGTTCTGTTTACTTTGCAATTCTTGGCCATCCTTCTCATGCTTCATCTTTTAGATTGGTTCACTCACGCTAAAACTCATCAGTTCATTTTTTTTATAGTTGGAACTGAAAGAGTTGTTGCAACTTTACTTTTGTAATCTATTTTTTTCTTTTCAGACCTTGACATCTGCATTTCGTCAGTATGATACTGATCAAGATGGATTTATTACAATACATTATGAACAATTCCTTTCTATGGTGTTCAGTTTAAAAATGTGAATTCCACTATTGCATTGGAGTGATGGATTTATGTTTCAGGTTTTGTCTCTAAAGTATTTTGAAAAATTTCTACCTTAAAACTCTCTCCTTTATTATTATCTACTTCTGAAAGTGATTTTTAAAAAGGCAATATTCATTTTTACAATGTGGACATATTGTGAGTATGAAGGCCTTGTTTTCGTATTGTGCATACAAATATGTCTGTAAATACTTATTGCTTGTGAGCACATAATTGTTTACACTGATCATGATTATTACAAAATAGTTTTACACCATAAAGTTGAAAATTTTTTTCTATCATCTCATGAATATGACATTGACTTCTGAAACAGTATTTACACACATTATTGCTAACTACATTCATGAAATGTAATATCCTTCTGAGCGTTCTCAGGGTAGCATGTCTTTTTTAATATAGATTGATGTCATTTATTAAAAGTACAGATTTGACTACTTATATAGTCAAATCCATAAAATGAGACCTCAATTTGGATGTTTTACTGTGGCTTAAAATTTGTCAGTATATTTACTGTTGCTCATTCCATTACAGGGAAAAACTGAAGACATTGCGTTTTGCTTTTAAAAAATAATCATATATTTGTACCAAGTTTGAATATATGCTTGAATTGTCTTTTGCAAATCAAAGCACTAAGTAATTTTAATGTGACCATATTGATTATTGATTTTTTTTCTGGTATTGTAATCAAAGTAGGAAATCCTACCTTGAGTTTCATTTGCGATTTGACCATTAAGCCAATTTTCTCCTAAGAACATCCTAATGTGTCATTTTTCTGTCGACCTATAGGAAACTCCCTACACTTCCAATAGTATTTTTTTAATGATTCTTCTCATATGTGCTAATTCATTGTTAGTTTTTACCTTCTTTGGCATCCCCAAAGATGTTACTTTAGGAGACAAATCTCCTGTGACACACAAATTCGGCACAAACTGATCGAGTTATTGGCTATTGTTATCCCTGAAGTAATCTAATTTTTCAAAGCGAAAAGTCAATACAGAAAAATGAAATAATCATAAATGTAACATGAATCATTCCAACCACCATTCAATGTAGGTACCCTTTTTGTTTCCCCATGCATTACCTTGCAATTGATGTAAATGATCCGAAAGTAATTGTTGCCAGATCGAGCAATTTTTGTTATCTCCTTTTTTTTTAATTTAGTTTTTGGTTTGTTCGATAAATGGCCCTCAGGGATTATGTGGTAGTCATTTTCTCAAAATATCTGCTTTTTGTGTGCACAGTAATCTTGCAAGAACAGAAACTTAAAAAAAGGTAACTTTTTTTTATTATTATTCATCTCCAAGTAGAATGCTCTGAGGCAAGGAACACTGAGGAGGCTTTTGACTTGGTCAGCACGTTCTTGGTTTGCAGTGTTTGCATAATTCTTTTTAATTATTAACCTTGCTATCATTTGGAGTGTACTTATTGTATTTTTCCATCTCATGGAACATAAACTGTATACTGACAGTTTTCAAATTTGCAATTGCTGCTTTAATTTGCATACAACACTCTATCCACATGTATTGTAATGATTGATACACAAGACTGTTCGCTGCTGCCTCATGTTTCCCAATCTCTCCCTTTCTCCATGCAGGAGAGAAAAAATATTCTCACCGGCCCCTACACCTTTGAATGACACAACACTGTTTCCAGCAAATTTAGCCACAATATGAGACCAGCAGTTCCAACTGAATAGTAGTAAGGAAACTGCTTAGTGCTTGCTAGGGGCCAGCCATTGGCAATTTGGCACTGTTGATCCCATTTTCATTGTCTATTAGTTTCTCCTATTTTCTATATTTTAGTTCAAGTAAAAAGACAAAAAAGGGACTCATTCCTAGCCACTCTTCAGGAGGGACCTTTTCCCTTGTTGCAATGGATTTTTAATGTACTTTGTGAAACTTTATGATGATATGATCCCTAGAATGTTCAAATTTTTTCAACATACCAAGTGTCTTTAGCATATTTCTCTTCATTGTTGAAAATGTCATTGCTCTCCATTTTGATATTAGACGTTTGTTGAAGAGGTACTGATTAAAATTACCCTTTTTGTATCTATATTGAAGGTTCATAGCTGACAAAGAATAATGGATATTAGAAACTTCCACAAAGTGAAGGCCAAAAGCAGGAAATTCATTAAATTGAAAGTTTTTGTAACCCAGGGGGTGAGCTGGGGATCTTAAGTTCAAGTCCTGGTGATGCCCCTCAAAACCTCCAGCTAAAACCAGGCTGAATAGTTTTGTGGGTACCTCCTTTCTGGGTACTTCCTTAGCAAGGACCTCGCCCCCCCTACCCTTATGTGTGAATTTTCACATACTATTTGGCTTAGTACTACCTGAGCTCTATTCTCACAAACCTCAAGTCAAATTCTCTGGTTTGGTATATATGTTTCATCGTTTGACAATATTGCATCATGTTGATATTTTTTATAATTAATCTTAGAAAAGGCTTGACAGTTCAAGAGTAACTAAAAAAACACACAGCTTAGTTCACATTAGTTGCAACACTGTATTTCTCTGGCACTCATACAGTAGTGCCATTCAATAAATTTAAAAACAATAAATGACCACCTATGCATTTCAGTGTTGGGCATACTTCCAACACTTGATAAATTTTTATTGCACTTTTTCCATAGTAAAGAAGGAAATTTTATTCAATTTCAAACCTTAAGAGGTTCATACTTGGGAGTTGTTATGGCATCCTTGAGGTTTTGTAGGCAGACTGGTCAGTTATTTGAGGGAGGGGAGGTTAAAGTTCCTGTGACACCTCCAGTTAAACCAAAGGCAACTTCTGGGTAATGGCAGGTGCTTGACAAAAGACAATGAAAGAACTGGATCTCACAGAGTGATGTGTGAATTTTCACACACTGTTCGGCTTAGTGTACTAGATGAGCTCTACCCTCACATATCAAACTAACCTTACGGTTGAATTGTGGAGGGATTAATTTTTGTAATTTGCAAAAGTTTCCTATATTCGGACTTTGGGAAAATCCACATTATAATTACAGTCATAATTTTACTCATGTCAGCCTCATTTATGGCAAGGTCCTTTTAAATAATTTGGCGTAGTCTAATTCTAACCTTTACTCCATTGAATTACCTCTCAAGATTAAGCTAATTATCCAAACCTGGGCTTCCATATCCTTCCACATGAATGAAACTTGGCAGCTATGCTTCCATTGAAAATGGCAAAAAATCCTGCATGTAATGTTCATGATGAGCTGTATCTGTATTAATTTTTGTGCATATTGCATGACGTACAGTGTAAAATTGAATTATATTCACTATGTATTATTATAGTGTCAGTCATGCAAACTACTTGGACTAATAATTTAAGAAGATAGTTATTTATCTTTTAATAAACATTAAGAAATTATGCTGTGGAAAACCCATGATGCTCTCAGGAATGAGAAATGATCTTAAGTGCTATAATGTGTTTTTGTTAACAATTTGTTTTCTTAATATTCACCTTTTTTTAAGTGCCATATTCATTCTTTTTGCTGGAGCACTCAAGGCAAACATAATAATATATTAAGAAACTTGAATCCAGAATGAGCAGGTATTAAGCTTTGTTCCTTTAATTGTGAAAGCAGTTCATATCAGGAAAATTTTTCAAATAAATTTCCAAGTTTGTATTTTAGATTTGAGGTATTTTTGAGTTATTTTTTTACAAGAATATTGTAATTAATTTAGTATTTGATTAAGGAACCTAATTTTAATTCACATATTCAGTGGCTGTTAGATATAAACAATTGAGAGACATGAAATTTTTCTTCATCAGTATGTAACAATTTCGAAAGTTAAATTATTATAAGAATTTAGTTCTAATGACATAAATATTCGTCTAGTGTGCTATTTATTTTTGATGGCTGTAAAAAGAATAATTTTGATATATCTCTGGGATAGATTTTGTTGTTCCATTCTCTCAGCCATAATGCATTTATAATGTACCCATATATGTTCGTAATAAGGTTTACTGGAAAATTAGTCAGAAAAACACTTTGCATTCCACTAGTAAACATTTATTGGAATGCTAGGTGTTCTCTGGCTACCTTCTGGTACACCTTATTTCCAAAATGGATTTCCACAATCTCGAGCTCAAGGCAGTTTGTCTATCTAAAATTAACTAAACCTGCTTCAGTAAGAGACTGGACATTGTGATCTATCTAAGAAAGTTGAAGATAATGAATATATTTTAATTTGAAGACATAATGTAAAGACTTTGTTGAGGTTTGATATTTTGCACAACAGGAAATAAAAGGATTTGATTGTGGTATTATGTGATTAATTATTTTCTATAGATTCTTTACTATCTGCAATTTTCCTCTACAATCACTTATTAAATTTTCTACATGGAATCTCATGGTAGTCTTCCATAACATAAAAATGGTAGGAAAAGTATGTTTTAGTGTAATACAAAACTGGTAAAATGAGATGTGTTTTTAAATACTTCATTAGGCATAAGGTACAAAGTTTTTATGTGGCAGTTATATGCTGTGAAGGAAAGCATTATCAGAAAATTTGAGGATGCTGTAATTATATTCTTGGTGTTTTCAAGTTCTTGTTATAGAAAGAAGAAGAGAACAATGCTTGGGTGTTCAACAATGATTCAAATTCTTCAGAAGCAGGGTGATCTCAGGACTATTTTTCACAGTTTTTGGCATTCTGATAATAATTACATATTTACTTTGGATAAAGTCTTATTTTTCACTCGTTAGTCAAAATTTTGAAATGCTCAGAATTATTACTCGAGTATAATTTGATCGAAAAAGTTTTCTCCACAAATGTGACTTAAAAAATTAACTTTACAAGAGTAGATGCAGTAATGAAACCAAAAGATATTGAAGCGATGGAAAGTATATGGTGTGTAAAGTAATAATAATAATAATTCTTTAGTGTTCATAGTGGTTAATTACATGCTAACATAGAACTCATCACATTTAAGAATGTAATATACAAAACATTACATAGTAGATATATTCATGCTTCAAGGCACGGGTAATGTAAACAAAAACAATATCAGGACAGTTTACAAGTGGTAATCAGCTTTCCATGAATTCTTCTACTGAATATAAGGCTTGATTTATTAAATACTTCTTTGCTTATTTTTAAAAATTCATTTAAGTTGTTTAAACCTTTTATTGGTTGGGGAAGAGCATTATATATTTTACTTGAACAATGTTGTGGGCTCATCAGGTAAAGGCTTAATCCGTGAATGTTAACATGAATATAATTCACTCTTCTTGTTGAGTGTTGTGAATGTTACAATTTTTTTGGTACAGATACAAATTTGTTTTTATGGTCAATAAAAAGTTCTACATTACATATGCATTCTCAAGTTCAAAATGATACACAGTGCTTTCTTTTGACACACAAATAGTTTCAATAGTTGGGGGAGTTGAGCCCCAGAATGATAGTATATTTTAGATGACTATATATGGGCATAATAAAATAACATTGTTTGTTGGTGGACACAGTCCTTTAGTGTCCACAAAATAAATATAAAACTATTTAGTTTTTTTAATAAAAGAGTTACATGGGTATTCCAACTAAGAGTATCGCTTATACATAACTACACCAAGAAATTTTGTGTAAGATGATTGGGGTACTGTGACACTATTGACATATATTGCAGGTTGTAGTTGTTGGCCTGATATGGATGGAAATGGAGGAATGTAGTTTTTTGAAGGTTTAGAGAAAGTTGATTTGTTTTTGACCATTTAAATATTTTATTTGTTGCATCTGATAAATTTTGTTGTTGCAAGTTGGGGGATATTATTAGTTGTGAAAAATCATCAGCAAAGAGGTTTTCAGGAACAATTTATTCTCTTGTTTGAACTAAAGATATCATATATATAAGGAACATTAGTGGGCCAAAGACTCTACTCTGGGGAACACCACAGTAAGTTGTGAGTGGAACTGATTGAATGGATTTCTTCCAGTTGGTAATATAATGGGAGTTTCACAAGCTGCTGTCTCCCTATAGTAAAGCTTTTTATCCAGTTTAATGCTGGTCCCATGATGCCATAACATTGTAGTTTACAAAAAAGGATATCATGATCTATAGAGTCAAATGCTTTAGGATAATCATAAAAGATACCTATGGGTATTTGGTTCTGTTCAATTCCACAAAATATTTTTGTGAGGAAACAAATATTGCTGTCTCTGTGGATCTACCTTTAAGGAATTCATGCTGGGATTGGGATATCAAATTGCATTTAGTTAGATATGAGTAAACTCTGTTATGGAAGACATTTTCAAATATTTTTGAGA
>WURS02474421.1:14464737-14476289 GCA_011762765.2 Rhinocypha anisoptera
TGAGCCACGCCCCCAATCCACCAAAGGAGGGCCCACCTCTCTCTCTCTCTCTCTCCCCCACACATTGACCGCCAGGGTCGGGGGCCCTCGGTGGTCGCCTAAGTCTGCGCAACTCCCTGCAAACCGCCGCAAGGGCGTGTGGCAAGGAGTGAGTGAGCAATCGGTGAGCAATCTAACACATGTCCATGAATTACCGCATGGACATATGTTAGATCTAATTCACATGCAGAGAAAATAATTATGTACATGTACACTTACGATGAGAGTTCAATCACAATCATCGGGTAATTGCCACCATCTAAATTGTTCCAGGCGTTGAAAATAGAATAACACGACAGTCGATATACGAGGTGCATTCAAGTTATAAGGCCTCCGATTTATTTTTCTAACTAATTATTCAACTTAAAAACAATGAAAAACTTGTGTTACTTCTGGATGTAATCTCCCTGCAGACGTAAACTTTTTTCGCAACGTCGACGCCATGATTCTATTTGTTGCCGCGGTGACTGCTTCTTTAGGAATCTGTTTATACCACTGAAAACTCGCTGTGACTCTGTCAGGTGTGCGAGGACGAGATTGTTTTGGTTCGTCGCCACATGATGTTCTGCCTTCTTCTTTAAACTGACGCACCCGTGAACGCGCTTTCGACACATCCATGACTCCACCATCACCCCACATGTGTCTCCTTCAAACTGGCGGTGAATACCAATCGGTGTCACACCACGAATGATTACACGCTGGTCATGTATCAAAAACAGTTTTCATTATCGCGGCTGCCGCTAGAGGTTCTGTCGGTCATACAGCGCTACCATGTCTGTCACTCATTGAAAAAGAGTGCCTGCTCATTTTTTAAAAAAACCGCATATATCTATCTGTTTCCAGTCCAAAGAAAAAACTTTGTTGATTTTACAAGTTTAATGCACATCGTAATGTGGCTACCCACGTACTCTTGACAGAAGACAAAAGGGGGGGCCCGCGGCACGACTAACACTCACGTTGTTCATGTGTATCCCTATCTGAGGACTGTAATTTGAAATTATTGCACATTACATTACGAAGTATCTTTGTAATCATCCTCACAGTGACATAACTTACACTTTAGTTCTAATGCAGATGAAAATACTTGGTTTTTCCACATGAAAATTTTTTATTATATACGACCTAGGTTTCGACTTGTAAAGTCATCTTCGGGTCGAAACCTATGTCGTATATTAAAAAAAAAATTGTCATGTGGTAAAACCAAGTGTTTTCATCTTCATTATGAATCGCTTCCAAATAATAACGCCTGAAAATACTCAATTTACACTTAAGTTCTTCTTAACTTAAAAGATAAAACCATCATCAATTATAAATATCTGGAAAAATGAAGGATTGTAAGATGGTAGGCATGATAACATGCAAAGTTCACTGTGTTAAAAAACCATCAATCTATGATAACATGCATCTCAGACAGCCGCTCGCTCTAATTGACGGCTTACCACGCGAGTTGTAATGCGATTTTTAATTGATTTCAACGTCGATAAATCTACACAAATGGATGGAAATCTTATGGCGATAAAACAAAATTTGATCTTTAAGTGCAAAAATCTTTGTTTTTATTAATAACTCTTTTATTATTTTATTAGTATTCGAGGTTTTAAGTTATTCCGGTTCATTTGTTCTAACACAAACAAGATTAGTCTCTTGCAACAGTGACTGATTATTTAGGATATATATATAACTCACGTATTTCTGATTACGAAGGTCAACATCCCTTCGACACTCTTTGGTGCCGATGGAGACTACAGCCGAATATTGGTGCGCTCAGACGGTTGCATATTAAGATTCCTTGGCACGAGGTAATGATACCTAATAACCTCGGGTGACGGCAGTAGAAAGATTCATTCGAAGGGAAGAGGATATTTCGGAGGAACCTAGTGACATAAATTTGGTAGACACTCCGTAAGCAAATCGGACTTCAAACGTGGGGCAACGATCAATGAAGTTGGCTGAGCACCGTTCCGATCGGTTGTGTCTCCTTTATAAGGTCGGGAATCGTTCACTCATAGCTAATAGACGAGGTAGGAGTAATCTGGAGAGGCATCGAAAGTCGAATTCGTGAGAGTCGGATTCCCTCAATAACAGGGGTGGTCGATAGGACGGGCATTTGGACTCGGATTGCATGGAGATAAATAGTAGGCGTCCCAGTTAGATCGAGGGTAAATGCACTAACTACAAAGTTTTCAGGTGAGTTTTTATTTAACACTTCCATGGTTTCGTAGCAGGGCTACATCATCATCCAGTCTCTTATTCCATTCCTTTCTTCTCCCTCCAATTTATTTTCTGCATTCTACGCCAAACCCACGTCGCAGAAATGTCCAATATACTCTCATACTCCTTCCTAAAAAAAACAACAGTTTCAGAACTCCAAGCTCCATTAATTGGTTTCTACTCATTTCTTTTATGTCTGTACTTAATTTTCTTCTCATTTGTTCTTGTCATTCGTCAAAACTTTCTTAGACAAGGCAATTCTTCTACTAATCTCCTTTCGAAAAAGTCCATTTTCCTTTCTGGCCAATTAAGTACAGATGTTTACCTGTTCCAAATCATGTTCTTATAGTTATATGTGCTAAGACTTTTTTTAACCTCTCGAAAATCTAATTACTTTGGCTTTCACATGACTCGTTTTCAGCCCACAGCTCATATGTCTGCCAGAATAAGGTTCCATATCCCATATTTGTCCTTTAATACGCTCAGCAATGTCTGTAGTCCTTCGGCTAATGATAATGAATAAGGTAAACACGGGGAATCCACAAGGCAGAAATTTATTGACACGCGGCACCCTGGTTTCAATGGAGAACATCGTCTTCGGGCGACAGTGCATGCATATGCATGGTTCCTTAAATAACTGGTCCAGGAGAGGATGGGAGGGGGATGTGTTTAGAGGGAGAGGGTTGGGGAGAGTTGGTGGTTAAGGGGGAGGGGGGCGATCTCCACCACGTGGGTGGGTTTCGTTGTTTGGACACAGAACACGGCTTACTCCCTCACAATTCTTGCAGTTGGTGTAAAGCGCGAGCAAAGGGAATGGGGAGGAATTTTATGTGTCGGGTGATTGTGATTGCCAATTAGGGAACGTCACAGGGAGTAACGAGAAGGATACAAAATTTCAAGCGATACAACAGCAAAATGTCGTCTAAGATACACCGTAATCCATCGCCGGGGTATTCGGCAGCAGGTTATTCCACGCCATTCTCTAAAATAAAAAGTCTACGAAGGTTTTACTAATCTTCATCCTAGTAGCCATTAGTCAATCTATGGAGCAGCTACCATTGAGCGAATATAAGATAAAATAAGAGAAGGATGCTGCAGGTCAAGTGGACGGACAGAGGAACGATGAAGTGTACGCGGAAGAAGATAGGTGAATTTGGATTACAATAAGAAAAATAGGAATATGTGGTGGATATTGGATGCACAACCCGAGGCATAAGGAGTTCGTGAGCAATATAACAGGAGGAGGAAAAATTGAATGGAAGGCCTGGCGAATAAGAACGAAGGACAAATATATAGGGAAAATTATAAGAGACGATAGAAAGAACCATACCACGGGGTAAGGCAGTTAGTTTAATTACCACCCGTTGTTCACGGCCTCTTACCCTAATAGCACGTCACATTTTATAGCTGATAGATTCTACTTTCGAGAGGAATTAGACACAAATCAATTTCTCTATACATTTTTAAGTAAATAAAAATTCAATCAAATTGGAAATTTTTTCTCGTTAAAAGTAAATTTTAAGTGATAATTAGGTGTCACATCATAAGTAACACGGCCCTTAATGAATTAATGTTTGATTCTAATAAATTCGTAATATTGGCAAATATAGAAACTCATGAATATAGACATTTGAGAGAAATCGGCCATTAATTATGAAAACGGGTTGATAAAACCGTTTTTCAATCTTTAGTCTCCGAACTATGGAACCTAGGATTTTGTAAATAAAATCTGTATCTAGGTGCCATTGTTTCTCAAGCCGTTGGATTTTTATATATCCCGATCCAGTGTCTTCACTGGATCGAAATAGTATTTCGGTTCGATTTTTTCAGTGATGAGTTTTCAAGGCCACTCTAGGAAAGTTAACTTTGGTCTTATTTTGCTGAATATTAGCTGATTAATTTGTTTCTTACGATTGTGATACTTGCTAATGTTTCAGTAACACACCATTGAAAAAGTAGGCCTTACGTAGCCACTGATGGCTATAGCATATATCCCACTCAACGACATCACGTTAGCTCTATGGACATTATTTCTACATGGCGTCTTTGAACTTTATTACTGTATAACCGCAGTCTAGAGTCCATAATATTCTACTGACTCACGGTTTTCCTCATGAAGTTCGCATACTTCACTCTGGTATAACTTTCTTCACAAAGTCTTCCGAAGTTTTGTAACTCCTAATAGCTTGAAAGGGTTTATGTATGAATGGTTTTTTAGGGGAAACGCATATTTTCTGATATTACGTAGCCAAAAATACTACTTATTGTGCATGATGAGTTCTGAGGTTACTCACACCCAGTCAACAGAATAATCATGCACACATTTTTATTCTCAATGTGAAGTGTGTTCCTCCATCCATCCTCTCTACAGTCAAAACTTGCACCACATAACTTTTTCCTGTTCCCCAATGTTAATAAACACCTTTTTAGAAAACATTTTTCATCATCATTGTGTGGTAGGCAAGCTGAACATGTTTCAACTTCAACAGCTGCTGCTAATGCAATACTGAGATCTAATAAATAAAGTTGTATCACATATATATTACATATATTAAACTAACAATTAACCAAAAGTAAACATCTTAACCATGAATTATGAGAAAAAAAAAGATGACCACTCTTTCTAGAACTGCTGTCTTATGAGTATATTTAGTTTAAGCCTCTGCCTTCAGTACTAGGTTTCAAAGGTATTACTCTCCCACAGTTTGCTTTTCCAGTGGATCATCTCTCTGCTCCATTAAGCACCATGGAACATTTTTCACATAACCCTACCATCCTTGTAACCAAAACTTTGGACGTAATAGTTGCATCTTCACCATCCATTGGTCTGTTTGGTGCCAGAAAAACTTTACTCCATGAAATAAGGTAAGTGGATTGCTTCAATATTTTCTAATTATGCTATGTCTAGTGTAGACATCAAAGTCCTTCATTGCATCCCTGTGTTCTGACTGTAGTAGCAGTAGAGTAAAAATTAAAACAACTTATCTGGTTAGTTCTTTGAAAAAGAATGGCCATCGAGTGGAGGTATGGCATGTCCATTCATTGTTATGACAGGGGTAACATTCTGGAGACTGTATAAGCAGGGTGAATGCCTCCAGAACATGGATTATATGTTCAACAATAGGCTTGATTTTTTAGCTGCTTTTCCGAATTAGAAAATAATTATTTCGAATGGGCATATAATTTTCACATTCTGGAAAAATCATTTTAATTTTAACATGTTTAATGGAGATTTTATATTTGCTTTAGAAAGCTTGGAAATATGAGCATATGCGGTGAGATGGGGTGGGTTTGGGCTGGAGGAGAATTGGTGGATTTAAAAAAATAGGCCAATGGTGGGGAGAGAGGAGGAGGGGACTGGGGAAAGAGGTGAGTGGTGCGAGTGGGTGGTGGGGGTGGAGGTGTGAAAGAGAATCAGGGCAAGGTGGAGTTTTATGGGTTGTTGGGTTGATGGGAGGGTGGCTTAAAAGCGAGAGGAATGGGGAGGGGGGGCAGTGAAATGGGTCGTTGGGTGCATAAGTTCAATTCTACTTGTATGGAAAGTAACGTATGGATGGGTGGCTAAATGTTTGTTCATTGCACAGGGTTACACTGGGGTTAGATCATGCTCTGATGATTTCTATCTGCTCCAAGGTGTCCAATTTAAGAACTTAGTCAGCTGAGTGTAATACCTCAGGGATAAAGTCACTTTTGTGATTGTGCTCGTTTAAATGTTTAGCGAAGAGAGATTTTGGGCTGGATTTCTTTTAGGATCTTTGGTGCTCTTGGGTACGCTTCCGAATATTTCTGCCGGTTTGTCCAATGTATATAGCATTACAAGTTAATTTATGGACACCAGGTTTGAAAACTTGTCTACTGTATCTTTGGCATTTCACAGGTATTTGGAGAGGGTTGAGTGTGTAAAGCTGGTTTTAAAGAGGTTGGGAGGCAGTTGAAGATCTTGTATGATGTGTTATTTTGAAAGGGAAGGAAACACCATTTGAAGTTGGTTGGATTTATTGTTTGTAAGTTACAGATGCATTTGGTGGCTATTTTCCTTTGTTTTTTAAATTAACTTTTTAACCAGATCATGTGTGTAATTTATATTTGAATGGCCTATCCAACTCACGACAATTGAAATAAAAAAATATAGTAAGTGGTGTAATTTTGAAAGTTACTTTTATTTCGCCCCTTAAGTAGCACATGGATCAAAAAGTTGAGATATTGTGAGGAAGACCATAAACCAAAAGAAACCCATTTTTTAATGATAACAGAGACAATAATTCCTTGTGAAAAAACATACAAAATTCAAAGCTCTGTTGAACTTTTCTTTACCAATTGTGTAAGAATATTTACTGGTCACAAGTCAATAAAATTACTCATGACTTAAATGTTAAATTCTGCATAATGGCCTACTGAACACAAGGCCGGGGTTTGAATTATGGTGCCATCTCTAGAATCAAAATGTTCCTGTGAGTGGTGTCCTGGGTACCAGACTGATCGACCAAAGGCAGTACAGGGAAGGGAATTGTAATCATAAAGGAAAATTACTAAGTTTCACACAACAGGGTTGTGCTCTAAGCGAACTCTCTCATTTAAGAGCGAAAGCTTGAAAACTGGTTTTTGAATTTCCATGGGGTGTGAAGGGCCCCAGCATGCCGCTTGTCATAGAAAATTGGTGTCCAAAATAATGTGCCAAATAGCTACACAATATGTGTGACCGGTCATACACACTGTATAGACGACCACACAGACTGTGTAGCCACTTCCTCTAGGTGTTTGTTGAAGCATTAAATATTTTGGGGAAAATTAATGGGAGGGATATAAAGGGAAAAAATTAAAATGGGAAAAACCAGTGATTTTTGAACGGGTAGATTAACTTCTACACGGCCGCCTTAATTTTTGTTAAATCGTCTATAAAATATTAACATTGCCTACCAAATTGTTGAAAGTACGACAAAATGTTTTTGAAGAAATTAGCAAACTGGTTAAAGCACCAAAAGGGAGAATTTGAGTAAAGGGAATGGTGGGTATTTTGCGCATAAGATTATTAATTTTCCACTATTGGAAGAAAAAATGGAATCTTTTCTAAGAAGGAAAAATATTATGTAACGATAAAGATTTAATAATCATCCATAATTAAGGACAAAAAATTGCATGGGTAAGAGGCAGGCGTGAAATCGCAACCTGCCGGGCAAGAAAACCATAAAAAAAACTGATGGCCTCCTCGCCGACTTGTAACAACCTTTTCTAACTTACAATCGATATCAGGAACTCTCCTACCCTCCCTCATACCTAAAAATATCACCTTTACATCCGTCGACTTGAGTTATAAGATCAGAATTAGTCAAATATAAAACTTTGTGTTAATATTTCTACCTATATTAATATAAAACTATTGTTAATATACACAGATTTTTTTCCTTTTGCGAATGCTTACTGTTAATTACCCGTGTCTGCAATTGGGTAATCTCTCAATTGTGGAGTTGTGTTCGTTTGCATTTATGTATATCCTGCCGATGTAATGACGTCACGTTAAATTTTACGGGCGTCATACTCTGAGATTGGGTAGGTCTATCAATAAAAAAAGACGGCAACTGAAGTAAATAGAAGGTATCGTTACATATTAAACAACGTTTTCCGGATGCAGCTTCGATAGTTTTCGTATAAGTGCGGAATTTCAGCCATTCAAGACATTTCCGAGCGTGTCTAAAATCAGTTTATAATGGCGGTTTTTTAGTAAAAACTGAAAGTTACCAACTCGCCAAGGAGTAGCTATCTCCGTGTCAATTTCAGTGCTGTATCCTGGATATTCACATATAGCAATGAATGTTCAGCAATTTTGCTTACGTTGGAACAATCACCAACCGAATTTTGTATCAGTATTTACAAATTTATTGAATAATGAATCGTTGGTTGATGTGACATTGGCAGCTGAAGGAAGACAACTACGTGCACACAGGGTTGTTCTCTCAGCATGCAGCTCATATTTTCAGGTATTTATAGAAGGTTTCATAATTTATTATCGTCTTTTTTACGTCTTTGTCCAAATATATAATTTAATGACATTGGTATCAAATCTTGACAGTTATTGATTTATTTCTCAATTTTAGTCAAATATGCAAATTTGATGACAGGTAATTACCATGAGTACAGACATAAGTCTGAAGTTGTGTTTTGAAATTTTCTTCGACCGAAATACGGTTAAGGCTTCAATTGGTAGAAATTAAGTAAATGTCATGTCGTATACTACCATTGTTATATTTATGCATTATTTCTAATAAGACCTTCATAAATAAATGGACGGTAATTATTATGTGGTAGTAAATTAAATGTTACTAATACGTGACTGTTACTACAAATTTTCAGAAATTGTAATCGGTGCCCGGCTTTATATATATATATATGTCTATATATATATTATATATATACATACATATATGTCTGTATACATGTACTTATATGTGTGTCCCTAAATGATTCATACATTTACAGTTGTAACTTAATATTTTGCGTTGATTTCCAGTGAGGTACACTTACGTTGTGCCGTATTACTTAGGACAAATACTTGAATTTTATTTCAAACGACGCATCTTGAAAAGTGATTATTGAGAAAATGTGGTTGTTAATGTGTTACCTTCCACTTCATTGTTGTTTGAAGTGTATTTTATGTAAATACTGTGGTATTTAAAAGTTATTGAAATACAAATAAAGTCAAGTAGAATAGACTGGAAATACAAGTCAATGTAGCCATAAATTTCTCCATTCGTTGAATAGATGAGGGTATAATGGAATTTGAGTGAAATACAAAGTATTAATACCTTCAACGAGCCAATTTCCATAATTTTGTATAATCTTTTTGTATATTACAGTGAAAATATAATGTAGTGATATAAATTTTTGTCTTTAAGTGTCCAGTTTTATTTGTTTATTTTGGCTCTTCAAGAATTGTTATCCGGAATGATAATTTTGTCCACAGGGCTCTGTCATAGCATTTTGGTGATATACGTTTTCTCGACTTAATTGATCTTAAACAATTTTAAGAATCAAAGCTTATATTTAATTATCAGTAGATGACTTCCCCAAAAAGAAAATTCTGCTCTGTTATTAATCAATTAAAATGCAAAATTCTAGCTAACTGTTCAGTCTTAAAGAAAATAGGTTGGGTGCCTTTGACTCTCACAATTAATGAGTTTTGGTAAATGTTACTGAATATTTTATTCAGTATGTATGCTTTACTTAAACTTGTGACACCTTTCAGCAGTAGCTATTTTTCAATCGTATAATAAAACATTCCCAGTTTTTGTTGTTGTTTTCATTGACATGACTTCTCTGTTACAGAACTTATTTGCAGCCAATCCTTGTCAACACCCAATTGTTATTCTGAAAGATGTGAAGTTTTCAGACCTGAAAACCATGGTGGACTTCATGTACTATGGAGAAGTCAATGTATCGCAAGACCAGCTACCATCAATTTTAAAGGTTAAATTCCATATTATGTTCACTAATGCTAAAAAATGTTTTAAATTACATTTATTTACTTGGATTTTTTTGGAATTTTTTCAGACAGCGGAGATGCTCATGATAAAAGGTTTAGCAGATTTACCAAATGTTCACAAAGGTGCAGGAGTGATTGAGACCGCTGCTATGCTTGTGAAGCATGAAGCCACCGTAGCCAATATTGGGGGTGATACACAGACATGGATATCAACTGCTGATGCACATAATCGAAGTGGATCACCATCTCATGCAGCTCTGACTCCATCAATTCTTCGAAGGAAACGGCTTAGGAAAAATTCTACTGGCTCTGGCTCAACTGGTAAACAAATTTTCTCTTACAAGGGATAGATACTACAAATAATCTTCTCCCAGCCAAACGTTTACCTTGAGCAGGAAAAAAATGTCCTGAATTTTGAACCAAAATCTTGGAAGGTGGAACTGTTGAAATTCTCTTCAATTAGTTGTATTTAAAAAAATAATTATATCCTTGAGGATATGAAAATTTACAAATTCCCATGGAGGACTCTAATTTGCTTATATAAAAACACAATAACTCCACAAATTTAAGTATTCTCCTTCGATTTGAATTAAAGTCATTAATTACTTTTGAAATCTCAACATCAATCATACATTTTGTTTTTTTTGAGCTAAATTAAGTAGAGTAATAAAAAGCTGCATGTGAAATTTATATAATCTGTTAAGTTTGTAATACTTCCATTTAAAGTGGTTTTCATTTAAAATATAAAAAAAACTCATATCCTGCCACCCCCAAAATATGCATGCCTTTGGTATATGCATCGTATATAGTTATCATTATATTTTGTAATAGTACACTAACTTTGCAGAGTTTTTTAAATTCAATTTGTCTTTGCTGTTTTGGATACTGACAGTAAAATAGTTATGTCTCTTATATAAATCAGTTCCCTAGTTAAAAACCTTTTTAGAACTAATCTGAATTATCCATAAGGATTTTCCAGGTGAGTATTAGTTTGCCATTATCATTTAAATTACCTCATAAAAATATTTCCTGAATCATCTTAGTATTGGACTCTCAAGGAGAATTAATAAATCATTATCACTTATAAAATAAATTGCCTCTGTACTCATTAACCGAGAGTCTGTTGTGATTGTCATGATTTCCTGATGTACAAAACTAAAAGAAAGAGTGAATTTTCGGTCGCCAAGGGTGAGGATCCATTCTTTTTTTATCCTGGAAATCCTCATATAAATTGATGATAATTTGGATTACTGTTTTGGTATTGCTTATGTAGATTGGCATGTCCAGTTTTACACCCCAACCACCAGTGGTTGATAAATCCACCAACAATCAGACAGTGATATTGCAGTTACAGTTATAACAATTAGTGGAATTTAAAATGACTTGAAAATTTAGTTATGATCATTATATGTAATAACTTTCTGGTGTTCCATTTTTTAGTTTCTAATCCCACTGTTACATATTTTGTGAGCTTGTACTATGGTGGTAGTAGGAAACTGCATGATTTTAGTTTGGCTTTGTGGTTCTACATCTGGGCTGTATATATTAATAATTACTATAAATATTTATGTACTTTGCACAAAAACTCCTTATGGCGATTGTCATAACACGTATTCTGTAATTTTATGGTAAAATGATTTCTTTTCCCACCATTTTGGCATTATTTGAAAAATATCTAATATGGATACTAAAAATCAACAAATTGAAACAAGAACTTCAATGTTTATTTTTTTCTAAACATTGTTAGATTTACAAGGTGTAAAGGAAATAACGCTGCTCTTTCCACATGATGGTTTATTTGGCACGACCATGGTTTCGTAGCTTT